>VMDO01005890.1:17595-106700 GCA_007922755.1 Pedetes capensis | reverse complement strand
GCATGCCCAGCCCATTTCTAATTTTTTTTATCTTGAGACAAGGTCTCACTAAATTGCACAGGTTGCCTCTGGCCTCAAACTTGTGATCCTCCTGCCTCAGCCTCCTAAGTCACTGGAATCACAGGTGTGAGCCGCCATGCCTGGCTTCCCATTCTATTTTAGACACCATGGATATGATACTTAAAGAAAAAAAAAAAAAGAGGCAGAATGCTTGTTCTTACAGAGCACACATTCTAGTGAAAGGAGAGAGCTCACACCAAATAAGGATGTGTGATAAATGATGATGTTTTTCTATAGTGCAGGGATAAGAGGAGCAGGGGGTGGGGTGGGATAGTCAAGAAGACCTCTCTGTTAAGGGATAGTTAACATCCATCCATCTATCCACCTGCCCATCTACCCATCCCTCCATCTTTGGCTCTCCTTCACTCAACAAACACTGAAGGCCTCCGGTGGGCCAGGGTATCTTGGAGAAGACCAGCATGAATAAGACCCAGGCCCAGTCCTAGAGGGGCTCAGGGGGACACAAGGAGGAAGATGATGTGTGGCACGTTGAACAAACTAAAGGAAGGACCCAGGACTTCTGCCTGGGAGACGGTCAGGGGAGACTTTGACAATGGGGAGATGAGCTGAGGCCTAAGGCATTGGACAGGCAGGACGGAGGAGAAGCCAGGGCCTCCAGGGTCCAGTGCTGGAGCTCATGACCACAGTGGGTAGAACTGTGTCCCCCGAAACAATTTATTAGAATCCTCAACCCTGGTGCTTGTGGCTATGACTTTATTTGGACTTTGCAGATGTAATCAAGTTAAGATGAGGTCATATAGGATTAGGCTGGGCCCTAAGTCCACCCCTGGTGTCCTATAAGGAAGAAAGAGCTGGGCGCAGTGGCGCACGCCTGTAATCCCAACGGCTCAGGAGGCGGAGGCAGGAGGATTGCAGGTTTGAGACCAGAGGCAGTCTGTGTAACTTAGCGAGACCCTGTCTCAAAAAGTAAAAAAAAAAAAAATGGGCTGCGGGTGCACCTCAGTGGTCCAGCACTTGCAGAGCATGCAAGCGCAAGGCCCTGGGTTCAACCCCCAGTACCACAAAAAAAAAAAAAAAAAAAAAGGGGAAGAAGGGACTTTGGAAACAAAGACACAGCAGACACAGAGGGAGGAGCCAGAGAAAGATGGAGATAGTGTTTGGAATGGCAGATCAAGAAGCCAAGGCATGCCCAGGACTGCCAGTGTCACCAGAAAAGGCAAGGAAGGATTCTTCCCTTCAGCCTGAGACCCCTTGACGGTTCCAGCCTGCAGAACTGTGAGTCAACGCTTCTCTGGGGCTGCCAGCCATGCAGGTTGTGGTCACTTGTTCTGGCAGCCCTGGGAAACTTGCCCCAAACCCCAACTGGCTGCCCTTCCATCCATATTCCACACTGCAGTCCCCAGCGCTTGCCCATGGCCCTGGGCCTGCTCCATTGCCTTCCCTCAACCGCTTCTTCAACATCAGCAGCTGGCTCTTCCTGGGTGGATCCTGTTCAGCACAGTGTTGCTCTGAGTCCTACTGATAGTCCCTGGTGAACAAGAGCTCCCACCCTACACACGTGCCCGACAGAACCCCGAGGCTCTATTCACAGGGGCCGCTCTCTAGTGGATGCCAGGCCTGTATCAGAGACTTCAGCCGGGAGTGGCCTTTCGCCCTATCAAGTCAACAGCCCGTGTCTGAGGCTGCCCAGGTCTCCACCCTCACAGAGCTCTGTCTATCTGAGAAGAGGGGCTTAAGTGCTTGGGGAGCAGACAGGGGAGGAGGCTGGCTCCCCAGTGGGAGCACCTGCCCTGGGGCACAATGCCTGCTGCCCAGGCCCTGCCCTTTGGCACAACCAGAGGGATGAGAGGCAGCAGGGAGGGAGGTGCCTGAGCTCAGCAGACCCTCAGCTGGGAAGAAGCACCAGCTGCTTCCGCTGTTCCTTGGTCCCCTGGTCCCCAGGCCTGGGTCCTAGGCTGGGCTAGAGTGATGACAGCCCCTCAGTCCCACTCAAAGGTGAGTCTCAAGAGGGCAGGGACCCGCCTGTCTCATTGATCATGGTACTCTAGTACTAAGAGGGTGCCTGGCCCATAATAGATGATAATGAAATAGTTGCTAGAGAAAGAAGAAAAAGGGGTGAGAGGGAACGGGAGGCTAACTTGGGCTGGAGCTGCTCCTCTGAGCGAGGGCTCTGTGGGACTATCAGAAGGCGTGGTGATGGTAGAGGCAGCTGTAGAAGGAACTCCTCTGTCTCAGGACATGCCACTATTCTCTATCTCACAGACCCCAAGGCAGGGCCTGTGGGGCTCATCATGGCCCTGTCGGGCTCCGAGTCCATGGTGAGTAAGCCAGGAGGGCTGTCCTTGTGTGTGTCTGTCTATATTACCCCTGGCCTCCTGCTCCCCTCTGCCCCTCTGCTGTTCATGGCTGCCAACCCCACCCTGCCCTGCACTCCACAGGTGGGTGCTGTCTGAGTCCCTTTCCACCTGCCTTGATGAGGTTTAGAAGTTCCCCCACAGAGCTCAAGTCCATGGCCTGCAGCTTCATGGAACCCAATACGCACCTAACCTTCAAGGAAGATTTTCCTCAGATACTCATGACCTTTAACCTCGGGTTATTGACTTTGGACCTATGCCCAATAGAAATCATCCTAATTGGACTCCCTCATAGGTCTGTGATCTTTTTCTGTCCCACACACCTGGTCTTTAGAAGGTGGAAAGCATTCCACATGGATAAGAAAGCCTTCCTCCCGGGTTGTGATCCTTCCACACTGCAGAAGCCCTGGACCCACTGTGTTAAACCTACCAAGGCATCCTTCCACGTGGACCTTTATTAGGAAGCAGCGTGGCCACCAGATGCTGGGGCTGGAAAAGAAGGCAGAGCATCATAGCCCAGGCCAAGGGAGCAGCAGAGGTCTCGAGCAGGGAGGTGCCTACACCAGGCTCCTGACCAGGTAAGCCCTGCTCTGACTCCACTGATGCACCTGTGTGCCGCCATCACACCTGGAGAGAGTTTGAAAACCATGGACTCTCTCCTTGTTCATGAGTTTGCATATTACCCCACCGGGTTCCAAGAATACCTATTAAAAAAATAGAAAGGAATGGCTTCCTTCTCTCCAGAACACTCCAGATGACCTGGCATGGAGGACCTCATGAACTGCTTGGCACCAAAGAGCCAGCTGGATGCCGGGTCTGCCATACTTCTGGGTAAATCAGGGAGCATGAACCCCAGGGAGCCAGGGCAGATCCTCAGGCCAAGGCCAGAGCTTACTATCTCAGGACTTCACAGACTTCCACCAAATTCAGCTCCAGGGTAAGGGTGAATGCCACAAAGCAACCACTGTTGTTGTGGTTGTTGTTAGGTGATGTTGAGTCGGTGTCCCATTTACAGCAACCCTAAGTACAACAGGCAAAACTATTGTCAGTGCTTCTCTGCTATTCATAGGGTTTTCAATGGCCGATTGATTTTTGGGAGTGGGTTGCTGGGTCCTTCTCCCAAGCCTACAGTAACTGGTGTTTCCAGATGGGTACTTGATACCCATCCGAGTACTAACCAGGCCTGACCTTGCTTAGCTTCTGAGATCTGACGGGGTTGGATGCCATGGTGCTATAGCTGTAGGCTTTTTTACAAAGGAACCATAGCACTTGGCAACTCAGAAGGCCGTAAAAATCCCAGCAACACTCCCTCGACAACAAACTTGTCTCAACAGCAGCAACTTCCTGCTGGGGTAATGTTTTTGCACAGCTTCTAAGAAGTCATCCTACCAAGGTATCCTTCCACGTGGGCAGGATGTGTGGGTCATGTCCAAGTAGAAATAAACAGGTAATGTTCCTAAAATTCCTGGAGTCTCTAGATTGCATAGCTATTCAGAGAAGCTGATTTGTTTCAGGAAGAAGGGTGAATGGAGGGCAGGCTCGCCCATATTTAAATTCATAGTCTTCTAATTTTCCCTTTAATTAATTAATAGTTTTTTAAATCCTCAGAGACCCTTCTAAAACCAACACCTTAGCTGGAGTCCCGATATAAAAACACAGAAAAAACAGACAGAAAAGAAACGCAGAGTCTGCTCTGAGCAGCAGCCCTCAGCAGCCACCCCTGGTACCTGTTCCCACATGAGTCCTGCAGCTTGAACCTCCCCTCCATGCACCTATAGATAATACACTGCATGATGGGACTCCGGACAGGTTTCAGTGGAGTCCAGGAACCCCTGAAATTGCACATGAGTATTTTTGCCCTTGGCAGTGTCCAGGTGAGGACCCATGTTATCTGCCAGGTACCCATGTGGTATGAGAATACATGGGACTGTGGTTCTAGAGATGGGCTGCTGGCAGGTGCAAGACATCCTTGGATGCTGCTATAGTGTGGGTCTGGAATGTCCCCCAAAGGCCTAGGGGCTGAAGGCTTGATCCTCAGCTTGGTGCAACTGGGGGGAGGTGGAACCTTTAAGAGGTGGAGCCTAGTGGGAGGCCACAGGTCATCAGGGTGTGCCTTTCCTCATTCTCTTTCACACCCAGTCATGAGGTGAATGGGCCTCCTCTGCCTCGGATGATGTGCTGTCTTGTCACAGGCCCAAAAGCAATGGGGCCAGTCCAGTCATAGACTGAAACCTCCAAAATTGTGTAGTTGATTATATCAGCTATCTGTTACAGTAACCAAAGCTGACTAACAGATACTCTAAGGCAATAACCTCTCCTCCTCTTTTTCCTACAAGTTTCCTTTCTTACTGTAACAGCCCCAAGAGCCCTGACAAATAAACCAGAGTCCTGGCTCTGGCTAAGCCTGGATAACACTGAACATCTATCTTATACAGGCCTTTTCTCTTTGTTGTATAAAATAAGGATGAAAATATTTGCCCTTCCTACCTCCTTCACATGACTCTGAAGGCTTCCTTTGAGTCCATGAGCCAATTAACTCCTCTTATGTTTTTAAAATATTTTGAGTCAGGTTTCTGTCACTTGCAACCATGAAATTATAGAAAGCAAACATGACTCCCTGCTTCCCAACCTGCCAGGTCAGGAATAATCCACAAGGCAAGTCAAGTACAAAGGACATTTACTCATTACTTTCTGAATGAACAGAAAAAATAAGTGAGGACATTAATGCAAAGGACAGGAACTAAGAGCCAACTAGAAAACAGTAGAAGGTTGTTCCTATGTTATATAGTGTAATATGTAAAGGGAACAATTAGTGTGACTGCCACCGTGAGTCTGTCAATTTGCAACTGGGGCAGTGTGGAGAAGGTATCTGTACATGTGGGGACATTAGAGAGCGAACTATGGTTCTGTGTCAAAGAACAAATGAGACTAAGAGGTCACAGGCTGTGGGGAATTATGCAGACACCCCCGGGGGGGAGTGGGAGGGTGCCTGGACTGAGGCCCACTTGGTCAGGGTGGAGGTCTGAACCCTCCCCAGATCCTTCTCTGTTTCTTCCCCTCCCACCTCTGGTTACCCTTAACCCAGGAACCTGGACTGGGACCTATTTGACTCACTAAGAGCCAATATGGCTACCCAAGTCCCAGTTCACCTTTCACCTACTTTTTCATCGTTCACTTATTTTACTTCTACCCCTCCAATTGAGTGATCCAAGATGGCCCCTGACCAGCCCAGCTCTGGTGTGGCCTCCTTCAACCTGATTGGCCACCAAGAGCAACCCAACTGGTTAAGAAGGGAAGCTCAGTGATTGGTCCAGCCCACACCTAACCCACCTATCTTAATCATACTTTTCCAAACCCTCATGTGGATAACTGCCCCTCCTGGCACAAGCCACTCTGATTGGTTACACCCTAGTTCATACCCCCACCCAGAGAGTATATAAACCAACCACTGACTACCCCAAGGGTCCTTTCATCTTCTTCACCCCAGCCACCTTGACCCTGATCGTTGCACCCCACACACAAATCTCTGCTTTGATCATCCAGACCTTCAGTCAAGCCGCTGAGAGACAAGACTCCAAGAGTCAAGAATGAAGACCTCGAGCAAGGCAAGAAGAGCTCTCAATCCCCACAACCCAGGGAGGAGGTGAGAGAAGAAGACGACTTGCGAGAGGCAAGATCATCAGGCTCCACCAACATCGGCTGCTCTCTAGTAGCATCTGTACTCCCGAGTTATCGGTGCTATTAAATAAAGGTTCCTGTTTGTTATTGAAGGCTCCCGAGATCCTTCTTGGAGCCACTGACCAGCTCTTGCCTGTTCTTGAGGGTCCCCAAGCAAACTGGTGTTGAGGTAAAGCTCCATGATCTTTTGCTGGGCCGGAGCAGACCCAACAATAGGCCTTGTCCAGGGGATGTGTCCAGGACCATGAGTCCAGAAGTATCCCAGATGCAGGCCACCTGGGCTCAGGATGGTGTACCTGTGACTCAGGGACAGGGGACAGTCACCAGGGGAGGGAACTGGGATGGACAGACACTCTCCACTCCCTGGACAAGGAATGCTTATTGGGGATCCTGGAAGCATGTCTGCACTGAAAAAAGGCAACTGTTGCAGACCAGAGGCAAGAAGAGCCCAAGAACTGCGAGAGGTACACGTGGGCAAGTGGAGACAGAGATGGCCTGGATTCTGGCCCCTAATGACTGATGTGGGAAGGACCCAGTAAACCACTTCCCAAAATCATTCTGCCGTTGAAAACCCTATGAATAGCAGAGAAGCACTGACAATAGTGTTTCATCTGTTGTATGGAGGGTCACTATGAGTCGGATACAGACTCGACGGCACCTAACAACATCAATGACTGATGTGGGCTGGAGTTTAGCTCAGTTGGTAGAGTGCTGCTCTGCCCTCTCCGAGGACCTGGGTTCAATTCCCAGCACTGCAAAAATGAGAGATGGATATAGCAATCCACCCCTAAGCAATCCCAAAACAATCAGCCATTGAAACCCTATGAGGGTCACTAGGAGTCAGACTCGACTCAATGGCACCTAACAACAACAACAAATGACTGAGGTGTCTGTGACAGAGATTGGACCCTAATCCTAGGGAACATGATAAAACAAGCCCAGGAGATGATAAAGTGACACTCATGCTCCAGCTGCCAAGATGAAATGACACAGAAGGGCAGAAGCCCTTGTGAATAGTTTGATGTGCCAGGGGAGGTTCAAAGACCACCTTAGGAACAGAAGCAGCAAACAACTCCTGAAGAGGGACGATGAATCCACAGACACTTAGGACATCTGCTATATCATGTGAGCCCATTGCATGTCACAGACAGAAAAGTGAGACCCTGCCTGTTTCAGGAGTCCACAGACCGCTGGAGAGTGCAGACACAAATGGTTTCACTGCCTCACACCAGTGGAACGTGCAAGGTGCAAGGAGCCATGGAGGAAGGGAGGCCCGAGGCCACCTTCCAAGTGGACTGAGGCTCTGAAGCGAACAGCACAGAAGACGTAGAGTGAGGCAGTGGTTGGGAGACTTGCTTTCCTGGCTTGGCTTGTGCTCCTTCTGAGTAGAGCCTGGGATGGCTCACCACACAAATTAGCTGTCATCGGGGTTCATGAAGCAGAAGGACTTCTGTGGGCCAGGGGGGTGAGATCCCCTACCCAAGCTACTCTGCTGTCCATGCTGAGAGTCCTGGGTATGCCCCACTGTGGAGGAGAAGAAGCTTCTAGAGCCCCATATGAATGAATAGGTTGATCACCTTCCCGCCCCTGTTCTGGGTCAGAATTGACATGTCAGAGGCCACGGGAAGAAGGTCTAGGTAAGAAGTCCCCCATAAAGGAGCACCTGGGAATAGCAGGGCCCATGTCCAGCATGTGGCGAGCCAGCCTGGAGCATGCTCATGTGTAGGTATGGGAACTGGGGTCTTGTGCAATGCAGACCCTGGGCTGCCCAAGAAGGGATGAGGCGTCAAAAGGTTTGGTTTAAATGTTATCAGTGTCACTTACTGTGGGGGCCTGGGTAGACGCTTACCTTACTTATGCTTCTATTTTCCTCAGCTACCGAGGGCAGTAATAGGGAAGTACTAAATGCCTGCAGCCATAGCCCTGTGGCATCCGATCCCATCAGATCTCGGAAGCTAAGCAGGGTCGGGCCTGGTTAGTACCTGGATGGGAGACTGCCTGGGAAAACCAGAAGCTGTAGGCTTAGGAGAAGGACCTGGCAACCCCCTCCCAAAAGTCAATCTGCCATTGAAAACACTATGAACAGCAGAGAAGCACTGACAATAGTGTTTCCCCTATGGTACAGAGGGTCGCTATGAGTCGGATACCGACTTGATGGCACCTAACAACAACAAAATGCTTATTAAGGGGATTAAATGTGATAATTGGACATATAAGTGCTTTGATTTCCTGGCTCAAGAACACCCCACTGCCCACAGAGCCCCTGGGCCCAGACAGCCCTCCCACCTGAAGCTTCTTAAGCATTTCCATTCATGGCTCTCCTAAGCCTGCTGGTAAGCAGCAGCCACCCCTGTGTCAACTAGCCAACCACTTCCTGAGCTCCTAGGCTGAGCCTAGAACACTCTGTGGGAACCAAAGCACAGCTTGCAGTAACTCAGCCTCCTCCACATAGACATTCAACTCCAACCCCTGTCTGGGATTGGGATTCCCCAATGCTTCTTATCATGCCACACAAGACTCCTAGCACAACAGAGTGCAAGAAGAGAGGGAGCTTCGGGAGCTTCCAAGGAGACTGTGAAGGGCCAGAGAGGGGACTGTCTGCAGATGGGCAGGTCTTTCCATGAACCTGCTCAACAGCAAATGTCACCCAAAAGTCCAGGAGACCCACGAGACAGGTAGCATCCTCAGAGAGCAAGTTGCTTCTAACATGAGAGAAATGGCGACTTGTCATGGTTTGAATCTAAAATGTCCCCAGAAGGTCATGTGTTAGAACATTTGGTCCCCAGGTGTTGGCGATGTTTGTGGAGGCTAGGAGACTTTAAGAGGTAGGATTCTAGCTTTGCAGAAGTGGCTCTCTGGGAGCAAGCCTTTGGAGTTTATCCCAGACCTGCAGTCCTGGTTGTGCTCTCTCTGCTTCCGATCTGCCATGATGTGAAGTTCTCTGTGATGGCACTCCCACGTCTGCCCTACCACCATGCCATATTCCTGCCCTGCCTCTATAGATGGTAATTCTCTTACTGGAGCTCCCAATTAATCTCTCCTCCCCCATAAGTTTGTTTTGGTCTGTTTATCTGTCACAGCGACACATAAGTTGATTAACACTTGAGTTATCCACGGAGTCAGACCAACTAGGCTGTCTACAGCACCAGGCAGCCCAAGGGCCTCTAGGAAGCTGAGCCATGACACAGACAAGAAAGGTAGAGGAGATGGCCTCTCTCCTAGGCCCCACAGGGAACCTGCAGGGGCAGCCTGGGTGTTGGTGCTAGGGTACAAGAGAGCCAAAACATGGTCCCTCTACCCAGGAGTCAGCCAAACTCTCATTCACTCAACAAATCTGTTTTTCTGAGGCGCACAGGGTATTGTAACCCTGTTAGGTGCTGGGAATGCAATGGTGACATGGGCTGCAGATGAGGGCTTCCTCTGTGGTAAGAGTCAATAGGATGTAGCAGAAAAGAAAAATAACTTAAACAGAGACAAGTGTGCTAAAGAAAAATATGAAGTAGATAATGCATTAGTCTGGAGGATCAGAAAGTCATATTTGAGCCAAACCAGAACAACTGGTCTAAACAATCCAGAAGGCTTCAAGGCTGGGAGCAAAAAACTAAATAGGTTATTTCTGTTCTATTTATTCCTTAATATATGAAAAGCTTAATTTCTTTAGTTTAAATAAAATAGTAGCTTAGATTACGAGTTCCCAATGTTTTGAATCTTATAAGCCAGAAAAATTAAAACCTGGGGAACTATTACTTTTTACTCTGCCTGAGGATATCCCATGTACCATCATCATCAGTTCACAAAGGACATAATTTTGAAATGCAGATGGTTCTTTCCATGGACTAACGTCAGCTCTAAGAAGAATTCACTGTACTATGCTATAGAATGCCCTTCGTAATAGCCATGACCAAGTGCTGGTCTAACATCCTGAAATTCACCTACACAGACTTAGAAGAAACAACATGGAAATCCTACACAGGCCTATGTACCCTTAGAACAGAACATACATCACACATTTATGTTATGAATATTGTGTGGAGAATGTTCTGTAAAACAAGCATGCGGAACTCATGGGCAATTAAGGGGATTTCGAGGGTAATTTTGACAATACATTATCATTTTCATTTGAATCTAATCTCCAAGCAAACAGGAACTTGCTGTTTCTCTCATTTTGCTACAGACTCAAGGAAACCCTCCTTGCCTGTGCTGAGTCAAGTCCCAGACCTCAGCAGCGACAGTGACCTCCTCAGAATAAAATTCAAGTACACATGAATGTTCAAATATCTTCTCTTCTTATTCATGGCATTTACTCAAGTCACACCCAGTTTCTGTTGGGCTTTGCTTTTGAAGTATATGCAGGACATTTTTCTGGTCATTTGCTCATTGACTCTCTCATCCCTAGCCACTATCCTACCTTTCTTGGGCCACTGACACAACTATAATTGGTTGGGTGACCAAAGAATGGCCACTCATTGACCCATAACCACAAAGCTCTCAGCTGCCAGTGGCTCCTAACTCTGAAGTTACCTCCCCAGGCCACATGAAAGTTGAGTCTTGTGGCAGCGCCAGGCTCTCCCCAGCCCAGCCTGTAGCTGGGTTGTCCGTTGTGACAGATTTTAGGTGGGCAAACCCTGTGCTGAACCACCCTGCTGAGGCAGGAAAGCCACCTGTGGTCACTTTCTCTTTGTGCCCTTGGTTTTTCCCTTTGTGCACAAAGATTTCAGGGGTGACGGCTTCTTCTTTTTTTTTTTTTTTCTTGAGGTACTGGGGGTTGAACCCAGGGCCTTGCGCTTGCACGCTCTGCAAGTGCTGGACCACTGAGCTGCACCCCCAGCCCATTTTTTTTTTTTTACTTTTTTTTGAGACAGGGTCTCACCAAGTTATGCAGACTGCCTCTGGTCTTGAACTTGCCATCCTCCTACCTCTGTCTCCCGAGCTGCTGGGATTACAGGCGTGCACCACCACACCCAGCCTTTTTTTTTAATTTTTTTTTATTTTTTACAATGGCTAAGTTTTCTGTGGGCTGGGATTTAGCTCAGTGGGTAGAGCGCTGGGCTGCAGTCTCTGAGGCCCTGAGTTCAATTCCCAGCACCGCAAAAATGGGAGAAGGGCCTGGCAATCCACTCCCAAGGCAATCCCGAAGCACTCAGCCATTGAAAACCCTATGAGGGTCGCTATGAGTTGGATACCGACTCGACAGCACCTAACAACAACAACAAGTTTTCTGTAGGGTTGACCTTTGGGAGGAGAGACCTGCTGGGCACAGCCACCAGGCTCCTGGCTCTGGGCATAGCTCATGCTTGGCCAGGAGAGCCCAAATGCACCCACTGGCCCAAGGGATTGGAACCTACACTGCAGGGCAGTGGTGCTCAGGGGAGCAACTCGAGAGCCAGCAGTGAGTGGCAGGGTGGGTACTCCAGGTTACATCTCAGCCTTTCCAACCAGGGAGGGGATTCGAGCTTATTTGGAAGAGACAATTCTTTAGAGTCTTACTATGCTTCTCACGTGTCACGTCTCAGGAGCCGCCTACCCAGAGGAAAAGCTTTAGCCACCGTCCCCACCCCTGCTGGCCTTGACAGCCACTTTCAACTTCTATTTATGGAGATGCAGCAGAAGGAGTGCTGGGCCGGGGCCAGGGCCTGATGTCTGCCCTGCGGTTTGGAGCAGCCTGGGGAGCGGTCAGCTGCTGATCCCCAAGGACCTCCATGCCTCCCTGTTCCTGTGTGGCTGCCACGACACCCTGGAACACACATTCCTCCTTCCAGGTTTCCCTTTGGCCTGGAGCATCTTCCCATCTCTGTTCACCCCCCAAATGCTGTCTAGCCTTTGCTCCCAGCACCAATGCCCTTGCTGTACAAAGCCAACCCCAGTTCCCAATGGAATGAATCCCTTTGATCACAGGGCACATTGGACAGACTTTTTAGCACTCCAGACCATGGTCCAAATAGCCCAGGCAGCTGTTTACACAATTGCTCCCCCATCCCCTAATCAAGCTGTATAAACTTTCAGGAGCTCAGAGTCATGTTCTCCTCACCTGTAGGCCCACAGTGCCTGGCACAGGGCCTTAAATACTCCAGGCTTCCATTGCTTTGGGATATGCAATTCAGACGATTAACTATCCTGATGGGCCAGAGTTGAGCCATCCGCAGTCTATCCATTGTGGACCAAGAGCATTCACAGGTGACTCAGGGCCCAGAGGCCTGCAGTCTGTGGCCTGCAACTGGGCAGTATCTCCCGCATCTCAAGAAGTCAGATCCTCCATGGACTCATCAGTTTTCAACCTCTAACCATGAACCCGGGTGTTTAGCAACAGCTAGCTCGCCGTCTGTCTGCAGCTGTACCACTGTGGAGTCTGATCTCATCAGATCTTAGAAGCTGAGCAGGGTTGGGTCTGGTTAGTCCTTGGGATGAGAGACCACCTGGGAACACCAGGTGCTACAGGCTTGGGGGAAGGACCTGGCAACCGACACCCAAATAGCAATCAGTCATTGAAAACCCTATGAATAGCGGAGAAACACTGACGAAAGTGTTTCACTTGTTGTATGTAGGGTTGCTATGAGTTGGACACTGAGTCAACAGCACTTAACAAGAACAACCACCAGCTCTACTTGAGTTAAAAAGGAAAGATAATCACAGCCTGGAGCCCTCTGTCCTCACTGTCTTCAGACAGACTGTCAGATCTCTGAGAACCAAGGTGGACATTCACTGGCAATAGCATTATGGATGCTCACTGCCCATTGCAACTCCACAGTCTTCCTGGTTTGTAAGAAAAATCTCACATTTACCAAGCAAGTCCTAGGTGTAAGGCAGCAGACAAGTCTAGCCAGGCACAAGTTCTGTTCACATTCTCTCTTTGAGCCTCAGTTTCCTCTGTTTAAAACGGAACAACTAATACTGACCTTTCAGTGTGAGGATTAGGTAACGTGTTAGAAACCAAGGGGGATATGACACATAGGAACACATCCAGTCAGTTCTAGAATACAGATTTGCTGTGTCCAAATGGAATAAATCCTTGAGGCCAGCACAGCTGACAAAGAGAAGGGTACAAGGTTACCTTGGGGTCACAGAGCTAAGGTCAGACAGCCTGTGGTGATGTCAGTGCCCACATGCTGAGGAATCTGCCTGCAGGGACCATACAAAGGATAGAGGACAGGGTGGTGAGGCTAGGGGTTGCATTCTGGCAGTGCAGAGGGAAAGGTGGGCACATAGTCCAAGGAGGTGGGTCAGCCTAGACCAAGGAGTCAGACACCAGCCATGGTCCAACTCAATGGTTCCTACCAGGTTATGGACATTGATTCTAGAATACAGGGAACCCCTGCTCTTTGCCCTGGATTTGTGCTTTTTATTGGTGTGAAAGGGCTGGAGTGGAGGTAAATCACAGCCAGGACCACAGGCAAAGGCTGGGGGACCCCAGGGACTCCTAAGGGTCATATGTTCCCTGTCAAAGCCCTTAGCTGCACCTCCCTTGTCACGTCTTACATATCACAGATGCCCAATGGATACCTTCCAAGTGACGATGAAATTGATAGTTGCGGAAGAAGAAAAGAGAGAGAACAGCTTGTATACATGGACAAAACCTATTTGCTACCCTCCTTGGGTGTTTTCAATAGCAACCTTCTGGGCCACCACACGCGGCAAGAAGATAAAAAGAAAACGGCAAGACAAGGCTTGGGCATCCTTGAGCTGGGTCACATGCAGAGGAGCCAGCCCAACAATGAAGGGAAGCTAAATCAGAACTCTTTCCTTCCCCGCCAGGCCTGCTCAGTCAATACGTTCCCTTCTACAAGTGAGCAAGTCCATTCTCCTGGAAGGTAGTCAGAAAGTCTCATCAGCATGGAAGGAGCAGAATAATGCCTAAATGGATCATGATAATCACAGCGACTATTATTTATTGAGGAAGGTACTGGGTTGAGTTTTACATGTATTTAAACCTCCCAACAGCCTGAAGGGTAGATACTGTCGTGATCCACCTTCTACAGGTGAGGAAAAGGAGAACGAGATGGATTAAACAGCAGGTCTAAAGAAATGCAGCAAGGGATGGAATTGGAGTGCCGCCTCAGAGTTCTCTGATGCCAAGCCTACCTGCACGAGGCTCAGGACTGAACACGGTGCAATGCTCATAAGAGAAACAGCTACAACACCAGGTACTACCAAAGCAAATACCCATTCAGAAGTGAATGGAGGGGACCCATTTCTCTGGCAATAGAGTCCTGAGTTTCTGGCTTTACGCAGCAACATCACATAGCAGGTACTCAGCCAACACTGGTTGATTGAATGATAAATGGATGGACAAATGATGGAGGCAGTTTTAAATAAGCTATGAAATCAGGTAAACCCCATTTGTAGTGGGCACACACTCTGTAGGCACTTACGGCATTGAACGCACAAATTCACATGGTTGCTGTAACTGGGCTGTGCTGGAGCCCTTTGTTTATTCAGTGTCCCTCCTTCCAGATTAAGGCACTAACAGCTAGGCATCCTGGTGTATGCCTGTAATCCCAGCAACTCAGGAGGCTGAGGCAGAAGAATTGAATTCAAGGCCAGAGGCAGCCTATGCAACTTAATGAGACCCTATCTTAAAATAAAATATAAAAAAGGAGCTGGGATGTAGCTCAGTGGTAGAGCACTTGCATGTGTGGGTCCCTGAGTTTAACCCTCATACTGCAGGGGGCAAAAAAAAGACACCAATAGCTATGCTGCCAAGCTAAATGTGAATACGGTCAGCATCATGGGAAAATAATGGATCTTGCCGAGGTAGGAAGATCACCTAAACCAAAGAATTCAAGACCACCCTGAGCAACAGAGTGAGAAACTATCTTTAAAGAAAATAGAATAAGAGGTTATGGAAGTTTCCAATTAGGAAAAAAAAAGATAAGAAATCAAATAGAAAGAGGTAAGTTCTTAAAAAAAAACTGCTTCCATGCAAAAATATTTCTGTATGGAACTGTGTTTTACCTGTATCAGGAATATCTTTAGTAAATTAAATAATTGCCTCCCACGTGTTAATTTCTCAGTGAATCCACATACATTAAGGACGCAGATGTACTTTTCTCTCAGACTACGGCACACTCTACCATTTCAGAAATTCAATTATGTGCTTCATTCCCAGAAAGCAGGACTGACCTTTTGTCACATGGAGGGAGGCTTCCATGACTCTCTACCACATAAAAGGGTCTTTATGGGTGACTTGAATCAGGCAGCCATTGGTTTTGGCTGGCAGACTCACCAGGCAAGAGAGGTTCTGATGACCTACTTGGTATCTATTTCCCTCCATGTCGCTGGAGCAGACAGTGATTTGACCTACTTTCAGGGGCACTGTGGAGACTCAAGAAGGTACGGAGGAGAATCTGAGAGCCAGGACTCAGGATATTGAAGCTCGGCCTCCAGGCGCTTCCTGGCCCTCCTCCCCGCTCCCCTGCCCTCCCTCCACACTGTGTCCATGGCCTTGGCCTCTGTGGCAGCTCTTTCTTGGGCAGGAATCGAGCCCATCCCTGGCCCTGGCTGCTACGCTCCAGAGTCCATCAGGTTTTTCTTTGGAGTCTCCCAACGCTCCCACCTCCCAACCCCTGTTAGTTGTTGTTGTTAGGTGCCATCGAGTCGGTATCCGACTCATAGCGACCCTCATAGGGTTTTCAATGGCTGACTGTTTCGGGATTGCCTCAGGTTAGTGGATTGCCACGTCCTTCTCCCCCAACCCCTAGAGCTGACATATATGGCGCACTGGGATCACCCAAAGAGACTGCTTCGGACTAGAGGGTGGCAGTCTGTAGTGCTCACCATCAAGACCTGCCTCCCCAAGGGCTGAGTAAGGGGAACCACATCATGGCCCCACCAGCACTTATTCCCCACACATCCATCAAGATGCTCTGTTCTCCTTTAAGAACCACTAAAAACTTACCAAGGGCCTATAGAGCGGTTTAAAAACTTTCCAACATATGTATTGATGCATAAATTGCAGTTAGGGAGTCTATACAGGGTCACCCTCTGGAGCAGGGGTTGGCAAACTTTTCCTGGAAAAAGCCAAATGCTAACTATTTTAGGCTTTGCAGGCCATATGGTCTCTGTCACAACCACTCTGTTTTGCCATCCTATAGCAAAAGCAGCCACAAAAGTGTGGCTGTGTTCCAATAAAACTTTATTTATACAGATTGATGAGAGGTTGGATTTGATCCCAGGGTCAGGGGCTGCTACTCCCAGCTCTGGAGATGTGTGGGGAGGCCAGGTACATTTTGCAGGAGTGCATTTCTCTTGCCGGGCCCTTCCTCACACTCAGTGGTGGCTTCTTGTACTTAATGGGTACACAACATCCTTACACTCTCTCTCTCCTGCTGCTTTCAGAGAAGGGCCTGACACACTTAACCCCTTCAGGTGAGGGTAAATGGATTGTGTTTACATTCACATCAGTGAAGACCCGAGGTGGGTGGCTTGCAGCCCCTGCTGCTCATGGACAGCCTGTGGGGAACTTGAAAACTTTCTGCTGCTCAGGTCTGCAGAGACCCTGGAGTGTTAGGTTTGGGGCACAGATTTTAAAAGCTCCCCAGGTGAGTCTAAAGGGTGGTCAAGGTGAGAACCACTGTCTCAGAGCAAAAAGCAACAGAAATGAGGAGCAGTGTTTTGGAATAAGCAAGCCAAGAAGTTTGGTTGTTTTTCCTTCAGGGTGGAGAAGGGGAGAAAATATGTCCAGAGCCCTTGAAACCATGTCATGGAGGCTCCCACTGGCCAAGGCTGGATAGATTTCACTTTGCTCTTCTCATTTTTATTGCTCCTAATGTCTAGTATGGGCTGGGATTTAGCTCAGTTGGCAGAGTGCTGTGCTGCACTCTCTGAGGTCCTGAGTTCAATTCCCAGCACCACAAAAATGGGAGAAGGACGTGGCAATCCACTCTCAAGGCAATCCCGAAACAGTCAGCCATTGAAAACCTTATGAGGGTTGCTATGAGTCGGATACCGACTTGACGGCAGCTAACAACAACAACAACAACAACAATGTCTAGTATGGGCTAGGATTTAGCTCAGTTGGTACAGCACTGCGCTGCAGTCTCTGAGGTCCCGAGTTCAATTCCCAGCACCACAAAAATGGGAGAAGGACCTGGCAATCCACTCTCAAGCCAATCCCAAAACAGTCAGCCATTGAAAACCCTATGAGGGTCGCTATGAATCGGATAACAACTCAATGGCACCTAACAACAACAACAATGTCTAGTATGGTTCCCTACCAGCAATAATGCTCTTTAACACTTGCTAATCATCAAAATGGGAGAAGGACTCAGCAACCCACTCCCAAAATACTAATCCACCATTGAAAACCCTATGAATAGCAGAGAAGCACTTTCGTTTGTTAAACATAGAGTCGCTATGAGTTGGATACCGACTCCACGGCACCTAACAACAACGACAATTATCAAAAAACTTTTCAGGGCCTAATATTCAATCAGTCAGTCAATCAATCCTCACACACACAAAAATGTTGCCCAGTTCCTGCCTGAGAGGGAACTGGGAGTCTATCAAATGATCCAAGGTAAGCACAGATGAAATAAATAGGCTTTGCCATATTTGCTGTATACCATAAGACTGTGGTTCTTGTACCTTACAGTACATTATAATCACCTGGGAAGATTTAAAAAATCCCATCACCTTGGTCCTACTCCATGGCCCTTCTGGTGGAAGACTGATATCAATCTGTCTCTTTTAAAACCCTCCAATATACTGGGCGAGGTGGCGCACGCCTGCAATCCCAGTGGCTTAGGAGGTGGAGGTGGGAGCATTGCAAGTTCAAGACCAGAGTAATTTAGCAAGACCATGACTCAAAAAGTTAAAAAAAAAAAAAAAAAAAAAAAAAAAAAAAAAAAAAAAGTCTGGGGGCGCAGCTCAGTGGTCTAGCACTTGCAAAGCATGCAGGCGCAAGGCCCTGAGTTTAACCCCCAGTACCGAAAAACAAACAAACAAACAAAAAAACCCCCAACAATAACAACAAAAAAACAAAAACAAAAACAAAAAAACCCCCCACAAAACCAACCCAAAACAAAACAAAACAAAACAACCCCCTCCAATGTGCAGCAAAATTTGGGCACCATTATCAAAAGATTCTGCTCCTTAATGTGTGGTCTGTGGAGCAGCAGCACAGGCATGGCCTGTGAGCTGGTTAGAGATGCAGAAGTCTGGGCTCACCCTCCTACGCCTGAACTGCAATCTGCATGTTATCCAGATCTGCTAACCATCTGCATGCACACTGAGGTGGGAGACGCGAGGAGGCAAGGTACCCTGTTCTGAAAAAGCAAAGATTCTGGGATGTTCTGGCTGAGTAGGAAGAGAGCACTTCTTAGAAAAAGAGGAAAACAATAGAAATTCTGAATGATGAGGGAATCAGAGGCAGGGAGGTGATGGGGAGAGGACTGAAGGCAGGATTCAGAGGCAAGAAAGCAACTGGTCTTCATGTATGTTGCTGTTGTTGTTGTTGTTGTTAGGTGCCGTCGAGTCGGTATCTGACTCACAGAGACCCTCATAGGGTTTTCAATGGCTGACTATTTCGGGATTGCCTTGGGAGTAGGTTGCCAGGTCCTTCTCCCATTTTTGCGGTGCTGGGAATTGAACTCAGTATCTCAGAGACTGCAGCGCAGTGCTCTACCAACTGATCTAAATCTGAGCCCAGTCTTCATGTATGTATAGCAAGCCAGAAATAGGAACAAGAGGTCTCTCAGGATTTTTTTAAAATATGAAAGTAATAAACTAAATCCCATTGAGTCATACAATTAACAAGCTGAGATTTTGAAAAGGATAAAATGATAAGAATATAGGGTTATCCTCCATAATTTCTGGTAACCCTTAGGGAGTAGTGGATGGTGAGAATGGATGGAGAGGGGAATGAAGAGTCCAGGGCTTTGAGCTTTGTCTTCTAGGCCAGTGGAGGGCTGCGGGATGCCTTGTGAGTCAGGGGAGGAGGTGATGGAGAGGGAACCAAGCAATGGTGCCAAGATAGTGTCTTGATGAGGACAGAGAAGCAAGAGAAGCAACAGGGAGGTGGGAAGGCTGGAGGTGTGGTCTGTGACTCAGCCTGGGAGGTGAGCACCTGCGTGCAGGTGGAGGCACGGGCATCAGGAAGGTGCCTTCAGGAGAGCACCGACTGTCTTAGGGGCAAAGTGTTGCTGAGCCTTCTGGCCCATATAACTGACTGGAGGAGCTCTGGACAACCAAGCGCAGTTATAAAAAACTCCTCTGGTAATGACCCCCAGAGTCCAACCATGGGAAAATACAAAGGCATCAAGCAAGCATGTCCCCAAAGGGAAGGCGAGAGGAAAGGCAAAGCTATACACAAGCCCTGGGATTGTCTTTGGCACCAGTGGGTCCTGAACACCCAGGTCGGCCTGCGAGCACAACCCCTTTGTTTCCAGGCCTCTGGAAGTCAAGCCGATTCCCAGTTGAGTTGGAAACGCCGGGCGAATTTTTCTCAGATTGCAGTACACTAGAACAATACCAGCAGAATGGACGTTGCCACAATTGTTTCCACTGAAGTTATTTTGAGGGAGTTGAGGAAGATTGTCTATTCCTAGACATTTCCTTCACCCGATTCTCTTTATAAAATTGCCGAGGGAAGAGGCCAGTGTTGCTACCAGTGCGCCTGGCCTGCTCGTGAGCACGTGCACACTGCTGCGCAATGAGCAGCTCCCAGCTGGCTCCAGGGAGGTGCCGTGTGCAACTATTTACTGAGGCCTATGTGGAAGCCCTGAATTTGACTAGCACTTTATCGCCCTCCATGCATTTATCAATGACCATCTTGCTTGATTCTTAGGACAGCCTTCTGAGATGGTTCCTTGCAGGGGGCAGATCTTTATTATTCTCACCCTAGATATGAGGAATGGGCTGGGATTTAGCTCAGTTGGTAGAGTGCCGCTCTGCATTCTCTGAGGTCCCGAGTTCGTTTCCCGGCACCACAAAAATGGGAGAAGGACGTGGCAACCCACTCCCAAGGCAATCCCAAAACAATCTGCCATTGAAAACACTATGAGGGTCGCTATGAGTCAGACATGACTCCATAGCACCTAACAACAACAACAACAAGATATGAGGAAACAGAAATAAAGGTATATGGTCAAGGTCCCCAGTTTGGGGGGGTGGGCAGGGCAGAGTCCTGCCCTATGGGTCCTGTGTCTGTCATGGCCTGGACAGGGCTTCTGCGAGAGCCCACTGTTCACTGACTGCTATGTCCTACTTTTCATTGCTAATGCCTTGCCGGGCCCCTGTGAGGATGGGTCACCACATGAGGACAGGGCTCCTGGCTCTTCTGAACAGAGTCCAGTATGGTTGTTACATGGGGGTGTGTGATGGGGAAGACATGGCCTCCGAGGCTGGAAAGGAAAGCAGGGGCTGGACTGGGGAGGTCATATGTGACAGGAGCATGGTCCTGAGAGTCATGACAGACAAGGACAGGCTGGAACCAATTAGTCAAACGGCTAGACTGGAGCACTTCCTGGATCAGGTAGAGGTCAGGTAGAGGATGGATTTAAATGGGCATAAATCAAACATGGGAGACTATGTAGGAGGGCACCATGATGGTCAGAGACCAGGAGGACTAATGCAGGAATCAGGGAGGCACCCAGGAACAGAAGGAGGAGAATCTGAACATTTGAGCATAAAATGTACTGTTTTAGGTGAAGGGCAGGGGTGAGGTGCAGACAGGGACAGAGCACCACCTGAGCGATGCATGAGAGACTCAATGGCAAAAGAGACTTAATCCCTGTTCTGAAGGATTCTGTATTCTTATAGGAGAGAGAGAAATTAAGGAGTCTTTCTAAGGGCTGGGTATGACTAATTTCAAAACGCTAGAGGACATGGCATTGATGTTTTATAAATTTGCATAATAAGGCTGACCCCTTATTTTTCTATGAGGTAAGCTCCTTACAGAATGGGCAATGGGACAAATCCTCAAAACTTCAGGGCACAGGGTTTCGACACCAGCCCCAGGTCCCACTGCCCCAAGACTCTGACTCAGTTGTCTGAGGGAGGGCAAAGGGACCGCCATGTTGTTCGGCACATGGACCTGAGTCTAATGGACCCAGTCGTCTTAGTGCGGCAGGGGTAGTACAGGTTCAGACCACAAGACTTGTAGGACTGAAGGAACTTTAGAGTCACAAAGTGTTTATCCTTCCAAATGGCCCCAAAGTCTTTGGGTTTCCGCTTCTGGGAGCAAAGAGGGTCCCCATGGCCTGAGGAGCTTCTCTTGGCTCTCTGTGGGCCTAGCTTGTGTGATGCTCTATCTTCGACCCACTAGCTTTGTCTCCTGCAGGGGATGGCCAGCTGACCCATGTGGCCATCCACCAATGCTGCTGCCCTCAAAGGACCTTGCAGAGGGGCTGGTACATTTCTGTGACCACATCACACACCAGTGTGCTGGAACAATGCCCTCTTTATGCCTCCACAAAGGGCCACATAAAGGAACGTCTCTTTTTTTTTTTTTCTTTTTGTCAAGCAAATATTTCTACTTTGACCTGGAAGGTACACTTTAAAGCCAAATAATAATCAAGAAGGCACAGAGCAAACCTGAAGGTCATAGGAACTACAATGGATTGTTCCTAACCTGTTTGGCATGTTTGGAGAATACTTTCACAGGATGTTGGGGTTTAGTGCGCACGCATGTGTGTGAGTGGGGAGGGGTGGAACAGAGACAGCTGTCTTTCACATGGGCAGCCCCTGACCAGCAGCCACTCTGCCTCAGCTGGACTTGGTGGGATTTATGGGCCACGGCTTTGAGACTTCTGCCTCGGGCTGTTTGCTTCTTATGGGCAATTTTGTTGAGGGTCTTTGTAATGAATACCTTAAAGAGGGTCACAAACTAGTGATTTACATACCAAATGTGACTTATGTTTCCATAAAAGAATCTCCTTCTGAGAGGATGACGTTGGCTGGCACAGGTGAGTGAGGTGATCGGCTAGGGGCTGGCTGAGCACTCCAGAATTTCCTTTTCTTCCTGCAAATCCCCTTTGTACCTAGTTCCTTCTAGATTTTGGGCCCCTCTTCAGGTGTACAGTGACCTCTGACCCACAGCAACCTTCAGAAGCCAGCTCATCGGCCTGTGACTGAGGAGAGTAGAGGCGGTGGCGAGCCTAGGAGACTCCCTCAGGGCTTCAATTTTGCCAAGGGCAACATGAAAGGAGAGGGGTGAGGTGGCTTTGATGGTTCCCTTCTCATAGAACACTATGACCTCATGATCCCTTCCCACTGAAAAAATAGAATATGGTCCTCAGCTTTCTAGCTTAGTATTGCCCCCCAAGAGAAGGGCCTCCTCAGCCAGAAATGTTCCAAACTCCAGGTGTAGACTTCTAGAAAATGAATGCATGTCCTGGATATTCAACTCAAACTTCATTCTCTTAAAAATGATGCCCAGGCTGCTGCTCACACATGCTTTGCACAGCCCTGGGAGATGGCCCTCGCCCTCTGTTGTAACAGGATGGAATCATTTTCACACCACCTCCGGGCAGTCTGTTGAGTGTGGAGAGGAAAGACAAAGCCTTTCTAATTTTTATTTTTTGCAGTACTCGGGATTAAACACAGGGCCTCGCACTTGCATGCTTTGCTTTACAAGTGCTGGACCACTGAGCTGCACCCCCAGCCCACTTTTTCACTTTTTGAGATAGGGTCTCACTAAATTATGCAGACTGCCTCCGGTCTCAAACTTGTGATCCTCCTGCCACTGCCTCCCAAGTTGCCGGGATTACAGCCGTGAGCCACCACAACCAGCTAAGACAAAGTCTTTCTAATTTGCACAAAGTCACACGTTGGCTAGCGGCGGTGCTGGCCCATGTACTAAAAGTCTTCTTTAGGGGCTAACAAAGAATTCCCAGCCCATGCAACAGCACAGAGTGTACAACAGAGGCCACCAAGATGCATCAGTTGCACCACAACCGATGACGCAGGGCGTCCAGATGGCATGGCAGAAAAATCCTATCTCAACGGTGTTTTGGGGTCTCCCGATGAAGATTGTATTTTTCTGTTTGGCCTCCCACCTCTCTGTACCCCAAACTCAGCAGGGCTGAGGAGGGACCCGAAGAAGGCCTTGAGGTCAGGAATGCCATTAGCAGCCCATGTGGCCTTTTGGTTCTGGCTCACATGGGGGCAGTGGTGTGCAGAGATGAGAGGTAGGTATGATTGTCACATTCTTTCCTTTTTCTAATTTCCTTTATAAAGAACATTGAATGTGCAGGCACATTAGTGGTGAAGTCTTTTTAAACATACCTACTTGATGCTGGGGCTGGGATTTAGTTGGTAGAGCACTGCGCTGCAGTCTCTGAGGTCCCGAGTTCAATTCCCAGTACCACAAAAATGGGAGAAGGAGCTGGCAATCCACTCCCTAGGCAATCCCAAAACAGTCATTCATTGAAAACCCTATGAGGGTCGCTATGAGTCAGATACCGACTTGACAGCACCTAACAACCACAACAACTTGATGCTGAGGGGCTGGGATTTAGCTCAGTTGGTAGAGCACCACTCTGCAGTCTCTGAGGTCCCGAGTTGGATTCCCAGCACCAAAAAATGGGAGAAGAACATGGCAATCCACTCCCAAGGCAATCCCAAAACGATCAGCCATTGAAAACCCTATAAAGGTCACTATGAGTTGGACATGACTCAATGGCACCTAACAACAACAGTTGATGCTGATCCCTTGGAAATTCTAGAATAAACGATTAAACAGATGTCCTGTGAGCCATCTACGAGGACCAGCCATTCTGATTCATTATAAAAGAACCTGCCGGATGCGTGGGAATCATAGTGACCTGGAGGTCCCCGGCCCCAACTCTGAGGCTGGATCAGCTGTGTGGTCTTGGGTCCTGCTCTTCCTCACCGAGGGCCTCAGTTTCCTTGTTTGGAATGATGCATTTAGGAATGGTGTGGAATGGTGAGTAGATGATCTTCACAATGCCATGGCCAGGGAGGAATGTCCCCTCTTTGCTCTACCACCCACCACTGCCTGCTCCTTACCCTGGGTGCCAGGGCTAGGCAGACAAGCTTCTGGTGTTTGCTTTGCTGGTCCAGGTACCCGGCCTTGGCATCCCATACTCCTGAGCCTGCACTTATCCAACCCTCTCCTCTCTACCAGTCCCATCCCAGCAGGCGCCAGCTTTTACCCACACATCAAGGCCTGGGTGACAATGTGTCCACAGGACAAATCCCTGCCAGTGACTAGCTGGAAACGGAGCATTTCCAGGTAATAAGGTCATTCCCGGAGTCCTTGCCTTTAGGGGCTTTGCATGCCTGAGACAGGGATCAGCTGACAGAGCCACATGCAGACTGGCCCTCTGTCAACCCCCGTGAGCTCTTATCTCCGGACACAATGTGTTATGCCAGAAAGACTCCCCAGACGGCCCTAAAGGTACCCTGGATGACTCCAGCATTTCCAGAAACAGGAGGAACTTCCAAGTATGGAGACTCAAGCTACAAAAAGTTCTACCCAAGTGGTTCTCAGGAACTGCAGAAAGCCTGGATTGTTGAAGCATGCATTGGCAGAAGGCAGGGACTGCACGTACTTCACATGAGGCCTTCCAGAGCCGTGATTCTTAGTAATGCCAATGAGGCTCAGGTGGCCGTGGAGAAAGAGGCCAGCGATGACCTGGAGCCCTGGAGGTTTCTAAGGGCAGCATTCTGGGGCGGCTCTGCTCTTTGCAGAGTGGGCTCATACACGTGCTCTGGGGGTTTAGCAATAACCGATGGCTCCCGGATGGACTGAGTGCCAGCCGAGTGCCCAGCCCTGTCTGGATGTACCAGACAAGAGCCCCACTCTCAGGACCCTGGAGGCTGGCTGTGGGCAGTCTTCCTGCTGGAGGGGTCAAGTACGAAGCCAGGCAGGGCATGGCTGGAATCCTAAGCAGGTGAGGACAACAGAGCCTTATCCTTGGGGCCCTGAGCACTTGTGCCCTGGCAGCTCTTGTGTGGGGTCTCAGTCCCTGGGAGGTGAGTCCACACTGGGGTTTCCCCAGGCTAGCTGGGGGTTCTTACTTTATCCCATGTGCCTCTTCTCCTGGTTTGCAAAGCTGGTGTGGGGTGTGTGTGTCCCTTGCAAGAATACTTTGAACAACAGGTAAGAAAAGGACCTATTTACTGGCATTCAGGTAGAGCCCACTGTCCCTACCCACTCCCCCCCCTTTTTTTGCAGTACTGGGTGTTGAACCCAGGGCCTCATGCATGCTAGGCAAGTACTCCACCACTGAGCCACACCCACAGACCCTTCTTATTTTTTATTTTGAGAAACAGTCTTGCTAAACTGAGCGGGCTGCCTCTAGCCCTGAGACTATGATCCTCCTCCTCAGCCTCCCAAGTCTGGGGTTACTGGTGTGCATCACCATACCCAGGTACCAGGTTTGTTTTCTGGGGAAACTGAGTAACTTTGATCTGGGGACCCAGGCACTCAGGGAATGGAAGACAGAGAAGGGTCAAAAGCATATGAAGACTTGGCAATAGTAAGCGCACCACGTGCCTAACCTTGGCTCATAAAAAAAATTTCACGAAAACATACTAGGGCTCTTTGGATAACAGTGGATTCCAGGGTTGGGGCAGAGAAATTACCAGATAATAGCAGAAAAATTTCTTATGCCTGGAAGTAAGAAAGTACTAAAAGAACAATGAAGACATTTCAGAAACACACAGGAGCCAGTTTGCAGGGGCTTCTGCGGGTCAAGTATGGAACAATTTGAGCATCAAAACAAATAATAATGGGTTAAAACCTGAGAATAAAATAAAACCTGTAGGCTAATATAAATAAGCAGATAAAAGATAAATAAATAGGGGCAGAGGGAAAGATTTTCTTAGAGTAGAAAACCAGCTAATAAATGTATATGAAGTTAGGAAAATCACTATTTGCTCACTATCATCATAATATTTCTGGCAAGAATCATGAATGAATTCATTCTGAATGAATGAATGAAAAATCATGGGTAGAAATATTATGAGAAACAGTATATTTACACAGTTCAAAATGTCTCCATTTGCTCCAACACGTTCACTTTAGCAAAGAGGATACCAAGCCACAGGAGCAGCCAGTGCACCTGACACCTCAGCACCACACGTGTGATGGAACCCAGCTCCATGTCCGGGCGGCCACTCAGTAGGGACCTGGTGGCATCAGCCCTAAGCCTCCCAGAGCAACAGCGAATCCCAGTGAGGGCTCCGGGAGTCTGAACTCGCAGAGCAGGTGGCCGGTTGTAGTGTTGCTCTTGCCTCAACGAGGCCAACATTTACTTTTCCCTGGATCCTGCAGGCCAGCCGACCTCTGGGACCCAACAGAGCCATGCTCCCCGCAACAGTAGCAAAATGTTCCGCCAGCACCCCCACTGAATAAAAGCATATCTCCAGGTCTGCAAGGAGCGAGCAGGGCCACACTACCCAGAGCTGCCTCTGGAGGGCTTTGGGGTTGGTGCCAAAAGGCAAAACGAGAATCTTTGAAGAACACAGCCTATGCACAGCGCCTATGCACAGCGCCTATGCACTGGGCACATCCTTCCTGTTGAAATGCCCCAAGAGTGGGTGAGGAGGGGGTAAATTTGGACGTAGAAGCAAGGCAGAGCCTGCTCTCCAATTCACAGGGGAAAGTGAGGCTCAGAGCCAGGAAATGCCCGCCAGCCCCTCGGGTCCTTCTCTTGCAAAGTTAGACCACTGAATTTCGGCAGGAAAGGCCAGGATTGTTTCTGGACACAACCTCGGTTTTCAGCATTTCCACAGCGTGTAGGCAGGGCAGTAACTGCATTGCTCTTATTGCTCATGGCCTCTTTAATACCAGCTTTGCAGACAGAAGTCTCTGTTTGCTGTTTTATTCCCCGGTCGACTTCTGCTTGCCACTTAGGTGTGCTTTTGGGTCACTGCCCACTGTTGGTAGAGGCCCTGAGCTGAGGAACCAGCTCCCTTCACCATCAGATGTGGTCTGATACCTGAAGGACAGGTCGTATGCGCACACAGCAGAAAGGAAAGATCCAGAACTGCTAGCCCAGATTTTTCCCCCATCTATAGGCCAAGGTTGCCCCTAACTCCCTCCCTGCCCAGGTGGTGGCTTGGCCACCCAGAAACATGTGGCTGAGGTTTCTACATTTGACTGGAGCCAAGGTAAGGAGCCTCCAGGAAACCCTAATCAGCAGTGGTCCATCCAGGGCTTTGGGGCCCTGGAGTCATCTGGGGTGCAGCCCATGACAGGACTCTGGGGGGACTGGGTCATCTCTGTATCCTCCAACCCTTTGCAAATCTCTACCCTGGGTTGTCAAATAGAGCAGGATTCTTTGTCTTTCACTTGAGCCAAGTGATAGCAAACACCACCCAACCAAAAATCTCCACCACGAATAGCGTGGGATAGGTTAAGGTGACATCAGCGACTCACTAAATTATCAAGAAGGTACTAAAAGCCATTGTCCTGCCAATAGGTCCTAAGGCAGTGGTTCTCAAACTGAAATTTGGGAGCTGGGAATGCAGCTCAGTGGTAGAGCACTTGCCCAGCAGGCGAGAGGTCATGGGTTTGGTCCCTAGTCCTGGAGGAAAAAAAAAAAAAGTCAAATTGCACCATGCATCATGCTCTGCTGGGGGATGTTGGCTTTGTTTTGTTTCTTAATTAAAGCACAGATCACTGGGCCCACCTCCAAGCTTCCAGTTCAGTAGGAGTGAAGCGGGACCCAAGAATTTGCATTTCTGGCAAGGTTCCCGATGCTTCTGATCCTGCGGGATTGAGACCACACTTTGGGAACCTGTTGCAGAGCGGGGTGAGGTATGTTTACAGCTCCCACGATCTGCTTCTTGTGTCTTGAGGAGGCACACGTGTGGAAGAGAAATGGGCGCCCACCAGAAATGTGGAGGGGTCGCCCTGCTCTAGGTATATATTAAGTGCTGGAGTAACAAAGGGTAGGGCATGGAGAAGGCGCATTATCAAGGAGGGCTTCACAGAGAAGGTGGCCTTCGAGCAGACTTTGCAGAACAGGCATGCGGCAGGCAGGCGGATGGAGTGAGAGGCACACTCAGGCAGGGGACCAGTGCTCTGTGCCAAGGATCTGTTAATTAGCCACCAAGGCTAGACCCTGGACAGGCTGGGGAGTTGCAGGCGAGAGGCCTGACAGCTGGCAGGTGCTGGGGACAGAGGAGAGTCGGGGGTTTTCCACAAGCCTCGGGCATCAGTGCAGAACTTTCTAGCAGGGCAGTAAGAAGTAGGGTAAATCCTTTACCTTCCTGGGTCTGTTTCCTCGTCTACAGAATGGGGCGGTAGGCAGAAGTCCCAGGTGTTTTCTGGCCCTGACATGCTGTGGTTCAGTGGGGTGGGTGGTGTGGAGTGAGGGTAACACCAACCGGCCAAGGGCCTCTGGCTCGCAGGCCCTTGCAAAGCACGGGGACCCACTGGCCACCCACACATGCTTGGTCTGGCCATATGCTGCCCCCCCAGAGCCCCAATCCTGGGAAGTAGAGACTGGAGGTGTCACGCACATCAATAATCTCTCCCGGCCCTGACACCCCCATTCTCCAACCAGCTGTGCAGGTCTGCAAGGCCTGGGATTGTGAGTGGCTCACAATGGAAGGAAGAGGGTGTAAGAGGGAGGGCCCTGGGCTGACCCTGGTATTGTTCTCGGGCCAGAAGAAAGCTTCCTCCGGCCCAGCCACTGCAATGCTAGAAAAAAGCCGACGTCCAACTAGTGAGAGTCGGCGCGTCCTGGGGGGGCCGCCTGTCAGCAAGCCAGCCTGGGAGCCAGGGCCCATTCACAAATGCCTGCTGGACGGCACGTAGCCCTGTCTGCCTCGCCGCCACTCCCAGCGACAGAAGCCGGGGTAAACGAAAATAACCAGGCTTCTCCGCCCCCAAACTCACCGCTGCCAGGAAGGAGAACGCGACCAGAAACGGTCCCCTGGCTAATAAAGGAATAATGGATGCTTCACACCCTCAGCAACACCTTCCTCTTCCCCTAGCCTCAGCGGCTCCTTCCGCCCGCAGAGCAAGGAGGGCAGGTGCTGGACTGGCCCGCGTCAGCAGCGGCATCACCAAAGGGGCCCTGGAGGTTAGACAGCTTCAGGGAACTGTGTAGGACGGGGCGGGGAGGCTGCATGTGGGGTGACCCCACGTGCCTCGGGTGGCCAGCCTCCCCTGGCAGGGACTGAGGCAGCACCGGGGGTGGAGGCTGCCTCTGAGCACCCAGGGACAGGGCCCAGTGGGCCAGCCCAGGGCCTGCTGCTAGCCCTGGGTGCCTGGCACCTCCTTGGGTTTTACTTCTCACACAGAGCTCTGTCCCTTAGCAGGGCCAGATGGGGCATTTCTGTGATGTCCTTGGCCCAACAAGGCCTTGAAGGAGTCAGTGGCCTGCTGTCCCCCAAATACTCCATGTCTCGTGCTGGCCTCAAGGTCTTTCCTCCTGACTGACAGAGCCCTTTGAAACTCAGCAAACGGTTCGGGGCATGGACCAGTGACCTCCCCACTCGAGCCAAGTCCTATTGTTCAGGAGCTCTGGGCTGTCCTTAGCAGAGCAACAAAACCTCTGCCCTGGCCAGCAGGGAGATGCGTACAATCCTAGGAGCTCCCTGTGGCCTCCAGCAGGAAGAGGAGTCAGACCCCAGACCTCGGCTTTCCCAGTCTTCCTTCTGGCGTACATTTCCTGCTTGAGACTTTCCAGCTGAGTCCCTATTTGGTCAAGTCCCAAGGCGTCAAGAGTCTCCACTAACTGCACTTGAGGCTTCTAGAAATGTCTCTCAAGGGCTCCTGGACCTCTATGCCCAGCAGCCTCCTTTCCTCCTGAAGCATTGCTCACTTACTTTCCCAGCCCTTAGTGCCCTATTCTCTTTCTCCCTACAGCTCCACCTCCCACCACCCAAGGCCCAGTTCAAGGTCTTCCTCTTCCAGGAAGTACCAGCACACTGGGATGAATAAAAAACTGGGCAAACTAAATCTGGTTCAGAATCAGGTCCTCCAAAGGTCGAAGAAAACTCAAGAGTGAATGTGGTCTGATTTTTCCAGGATGGCTTCACAGAGGAGGTGAATGTGAGCACGGCCATGGAAGAGGGGGAAGATTTGGGGAGGGGAGAGGGAAGAACCCATCAGAAAAGAGGAATGGGTAAGGGGACAAGGGACCTCGACACAGAGTTCTCTCTGTCCCAGTGGATAACAGGTAGACCTCACTCTCGGATCTCTCAGTGCCAGAGGGAGCTCTGGGAAAACCAGCAGAATCTCTGTGCCCAGAACAGAGAAGGGACCCATTGGATGGTTCCTTGTCTGCCAGGCCTGCCTTTCTGTGCTTACTTCCTGTAGTAACCGTGCCTTTTAATGAAGTCACTTTGCATCTGTAATGCCTTTGAACTTTTCCTCCCTGGCTTACATCTTGACCCTCAGCATAGCTTTGCAATGTGAGTCAAACAGGTATCTGATCCTTACTTTACAGCCAAAGAGTTGAAGAGATGGAAGCTTGAGAAGGGTAGTTTTGGATGAATTACACGATGGTCTGGGTGGGGAACTAAAGGGCTCTCTGACTAGAGTATGAATGAACCCCACGAGTTCTGCCACCTGTTTTAACTCTTGGGCTTTTCTCTGTTTATATTCCAGATGGGTGTTTGGCAACCTTCTTTCTCTAAAGGGCTGGAGAAGAAATACTTCAGGCTTTGCAGGGTCCACAGTGCTGTCACTCAGCTCGGCTGCACAAATGTGGCCCGGGCTAAGGTGCAAATGAGGGGCTGCGGCCAACTGCCAATAAAACTTTATTTGCAAAGTCAGGCTGGAGTGCTAGACTTGGTTTGTGGACTGTAGGCCTCCAGAACCCGTGTAAGACCCCAGCTACGTTTGTATCGTTGAGGCTGCCCTATAAAGGGGGCAGACTTCCCTGGGCCACTTGGAGCCAGCCCCACCCAGCCCAAAAAGCAGCTGCCGCCTCCAGTCCTGGGTCCCTTCTGTCTGCCCCTCCTGGAGGTGGGAGTGGAAGATCTTCATGGGAACCTGTTCAGGCTCAGCCAGTCGACCCTTCCCCAGGGAGCTTCCTGGTTGTCACCAACAAGTCTTCAACCCCCAAATAATCATTTCTATAAAAAAAGACTCTCCAGCAACAGAAATAACAATAGGCTCCTCTCACACAGCACGTTCCCCTTTCCCAATGGGCTCTGCTACCTGGGGCCTCAGACAGGAAGCTGCGAATTGAAGGGCTTCTGGTCTCCTTTATTGTATGGCCACCTATTTTTGTCCAAGGGAGGAAGCACTTGGGGGGAGGGATGGCAGGGAGGCAGGGGGTCTCCTAGGTAATCGCTCCTCCTTGGTCAGCAGGGATGGGGGGGACATTAGAAAATCTGTCTGATTAAAAGAAAGTAATAATCATAATTTCTTCCTCTCTCAAAGCTGTCATTAGAGGCTTCTCTATTTTTTTTCTTTTCTTTTCCCATTTTTATCCCCTTCAGAAGTAGGGAGAAAAGATATCCATTTTCTTGTTTGTGCTTATCAAGGAAGTGGCATTTATTCCTAACTTGCCCTATGTGACTAGTGTGGCTCAGAATTAGAAAACTGTTTTCCACCACTTCTTCCCTCTCCATCCCCCTCACAAGAAGGGATCAACCCGGCTGCCTGAATTCTAACCACTGTTTCCCATTTGTATACTGAGTACTTGGGGCAAGGTATTTGATCTGAGTTCTCTAATCCATAAATGATAATAGAATGACTGCTTCCCAGGGCAGTTAGGAACACTCAGAGACAGAGCTTGCAGGCATGTGGCTCAGACAAGACTCAGTTCATGGCAGCTCCCAGGAGGCTGTGGGGTGTGAGACCCTTGGAGACAGGAGAGGTCGGGGCTCATTCAGTCATTCAACCAGTATTTCATGAGCCCTTGGATGGGTCCATGAAGAATTTACATTCAGGTGAGAGACAAAAAATTAAATCATGTGTATGTGTGATGGGCACCCAGGGAAGAATAAAGAGGGGGATAGGAGTACGGGCACTGGACAGAGTGTTCAAAAGGCCTTACGGAGAAGGTGGCGTCTGACCAAAGACATTGCGCCTGTAAACCGAGGTCAATGACAGTATGCAGCGTAGAGGACACAGTGAGAGTAAGTCAGAGAGGAAGAAGCAAATCCCTTCACGGTTCCTGGAACTCAGAAAGCACTTGGTGAATGTTGGCGAGTGCGTGGGTTACTGCGTTGTACTCATTGTTGGACTCTTAGCAAGGCGACGTTAGGAGAACACCATGTCCCCATCTGTGGGGAAGGCTTTCAGCCTCTGCATTTTAACTCAGTCCATCACCTGTGCCCCATCAGTACCGAACGGAAGCAGGCAGACCAGCCCTCCTGGGGGACCATGAGGTGACTGGAAGCAGCACGTAGGGGGAGAACGGGACCCGGGGTGTGAGGTGGGACTCAGGGTTCACAGGATTTTCTTCCTGGGCATCTCTGGCTGTTTTAATAGTCCTTATGCCTGCGAGTTAGCATATCCCGGAAGTTTCCAGAAGACTTGGCAACACTACCGATACAGCTCTTTGTTGTTGTTGTTGTTAGGTGCCGTCGGTATCTGACTCATAGCGACCCTCTGTACAACAGGTGAAACACTATTGTCAGTGCTTCTCTGCTGTTCATAGGGTTTTCAATGGCAGATTGATTTTTGGGAAGGGGTTGCCAGGTCCTTCTCCCAAGCCTACAGCTTCTGGTGTTCCCAGGCGGTCTCCCATCCAGGTACTAACCAGGCCCACCCCTGCTTAGCTTCCGAGATCTGACGGGATAGGATGCCACAGGGCTATGGCTGCAGGCGATACAGCTCTAGGGAACGATAAAGCCACGCCTCCCCATCTGAAGGGCTAAGGACTCTGCTACAGCCACTCCACTTGCCCAGTAAATCCAGCGTGGGGCGCTGCGTCCCACCGCCCCATGACCATGCAGCAGCAGCGCCTCCTGCTGGAGGGACAAGGCAGTTCCTGCCTCTGCCGTCCTTTTTACTCTTCCAAGCACTGGACAGTGGAATCCTTGGTTATGATTCCCCAGGACACTATTGTTCACTTTGAAAACTCGTTTGTCCCTCAGATTCCTTGACGGGTGGAGAGGGGGTAGAATTTTCACCCTATCTGGGGGCAGGTGCCAATCCTGGGGAAAAAGTGCCCCTTCTGAAGTCTCACTCTTCCCTCCCTTTTCTGTTTCCTGTCCTTTCTCTGGATCCTATGTGAAGATGCCTTGGACATATGCTCATAAAATCAGAAAGCCACTTTACTGTCTGTCCCTGGGCCTTCTGTGGCCCTCCCTAGGGAGTGGAGTGTCTTGGGCACATCCAGGACCCAGAAATCCCACTGGACTTAGTTATGCACATTGTCTCATGGGCAGGCCAGGCCCACTTTGCAAAGTGGATGCTGTTCTCCTAAACCAGCTCAGCCACTTGGGGTTAGAGGAACAGACTTTACTGGACGAAAGTGAACTAATAATTCATTGCCAATAGACACAGATATTAGTTTCCAGAGTTCTTAACAGAAAGGCCAAACCACTGTAACCCCAGTGACTCAGGAGGCGGAGACAGGAAGGTCACAAGTTCCAGACCAGAGGCAGTCTGTGTAATTTAGTGAGGCCCTGTCTCAAAAGGTAAAAAACAAAAAAACAAAAAAACAAAAACAAAAAACCCCCCAAAAACCAAAGCAAAGCTGGGGGGCTGGGGGAGCAGCTCAGTGGTACAGCACTTGCAAAGTGTGAGGCCCTGGTCTCAATGCCCACATGGGTAAGGTGGGCCAGGTAGTTCCTATTGTCAGACAAAACACAGCAGGCTACCATTTGTAATCAAAATATGTCCTTATTGAAAACCTTGGGCAAGACACTTGTTGATCCAACAATCTTTCAACTGGGGATTTGCATAAAACACAAAAGCACCCAGGGCAGCACGCAAAATAAGGCAGCATTTCTGCAGGGTCCTGAGGGCCCCATGCCCTTGAAATCTGAGGAAGTCCAAGGGTGCCCTGGCGCTGTCTAGGGAGCAAATGAGAGTCTTGCTCAGCAGACAGAGGGGCTGTGGGATGGGGTGGGGCTCACAGCACTGGAGGAAAATTGTTCTTCAGGTCAACACACTTTGGGGTAAAGGAGTCCAGAGTGAGGCCTTTTTGGGGGGTTGGCTGGAACAGAGGTGAGGCCAGAACTGATTCCAACTCCATTCCCTGGCCTTGACATTGAACTTTCCCCCTTAGCATGGCTGACTGGCTACTCTCCTTCCAAGGGCAGAAGGCAACATTAACTCCATGAGCCCCTCGCCAGGACTGGATCCCCTGCTGGCTTGGGTGAAGTCATATGGCATGGGGAATGCAACCTGCACCCATGGCTTCCCAGGAAGGCAGCCTTCCTGTCTGCACAGCTGCCCTCTTGGGGTGGCCACATGCTCTTAGGGGTCTTAGGAGAGGGAAGGGCTCTCTGAGGACGGTCAGACCTTTGCACAGCAAGAGATGGGTTGACCTCTGTGTGGCCGCCTCCTTCATCTCCTCATCCTCTTTTGTTTGTGGGGAAAAGGACCTGAGTGTTGAGTGTGGTCATTTGGGGGGCCAATCTGCATGCTAGGCACTGATAAGGAAGCTGGTCTGCAAAGACACGTTTGGCTCCCAGGGACCAGGAACTTCTCACTGCAAACATGACTGATGGGCTGGCAGAGTGGTGCTTTGGTGCCCTCTAGTGGAAGGCGGCTGCCATGCAGCCATCTTTCCAAATGTGACTGTAATATTCGTGATCCAGCAAATGATGGGACCTCCTGCTGATTTCCCCTGATCATAACTCTTGGGAAGTAATGCCAGACTCAACTCACCTGCAGTAGCTGAGTGCTTGTGGACCATAAAAATATTCTGCTGGCTTCCACCCATCCCAGCTCACCTACTTTTTCCCCTGGAAGCCACTAGGAGGCGGGCGTTGGGGACCATTCACCAACATCAGCCTTTAGAGAGACATTTGCCCCACTGCCCAAGTCCATGGGCAACTCCAAAATTCTGAGCCCAGCAGCCTCAACAGCGGGGGTCTCTGAGGTTAGCATGGTATCGAGACTCTTGAATTCATTGCTCACGACGGAAATACACCCAGGTGGGATAATCAGGGGATCATCCATTCCTTGCAGCTGTAGCCCTGTGGCATCCGATACCATCAGATCTCAGAAGCTAAGCAGGGTCGGGCCTGGTTAGTACCTGGATGGGAGACCGCCTGGGAACACCAGAAGCTGTAGGCTTGGGAGAAGGACCTGGCAACCCCCTCTCAAAAATCACTCTGCCATTGAAAACCCTATGAACAGCAGAGAAGCACTGACAATAGTGTTTCCCCTGTTGTACAGAGGGTCGCTATGAGTCGGATACCGACTCGATGGCACCTAACAACAACAACATCCATTCCTAGGACCACACCCTCTTCCTAAGAGCCTAATATGTGACTTCCGATGAGAGATAAGCCAAGATTCCCAGGAGATCTACAACAGCATTAAGCCTGTACTGAAGCCCCTGTTCTTAGAGATTGCAGGAGCATGGCTGGTTAGGCGAAGGTGGGGCGCACAAGAAGACGACTCAGATTTCACCCTACAGGGACTCTGACCTGGGCAAGGCACCCACATTTGCTCAGGTATTACAGCTTCCATGGTGCAGCCTTGTCGTCCGTGTACCTGTCTCATTTCCTCTTCTAAGCTGTGCCCCTCCTGGGGAACGTGTCTTATGCAATCTCTCTCCCTAAAAGGCTGCAGCAAAGCACTTGCCCATGAAGGTTAGTTAAGTGAGCAAGTGCAGGAAAGAGGAAGATTTGGCATCTGCTGCCATCTGCTGCCCATTCAGCAGCTGTGTGCACTCCCCTCTGCTGCCCCTTGTGGTTGGATATGGACAGGTGACTAACTGTCCAATGGGCTATGTACAAGGGACATTTCTGGGCCAAAGCATTTAAGACCCAGACTATGACCCTCTAGCTCACTCTTTGGGCCTTCCAGGGTATCGTGGATGCCATGGGGAGTGGGAGAGTCACAAATGAAACCCAGATGGACTCTTGAGCCCCCAAGGAAGGGCTGGAGCTGATATCTAGACCCTTAGCAGAATTTCAGGAAGCCAGAATGCAAATTCTCTGCGTGAAGCCACTGAGATTTGGGAGGGTTCTTTAATATTGTGTTACGATCTATAGAATCCTAACATAGGAGAAGATAGGAAAATCTTTAAAATATATCCCAGAAAGCACATCCAGAAAAGCATAGCCAGGTTGATGTTTAAGTTCTGCTGGGAAATGGTAGGAGAAAACCACAGCTAGGTGCACAGGATGAATGTCAAGACAGACTAAATTCTCACCTCCCTTGGACCCTCTAAACAGCCACAGTGATGCCTCCAGAAGGACATTCGTCAACAGCATTCATTCAAGAAGGCCTGGGGCTGGGTTATGAAGGTGAATGGGACATGGCCCTGTCGCTCAGGCAGCCCATGGTCTAGGAAAGGGGTCTGGCAGCTCCATGAGCAGGTGCAATGTGATGGAGGCAAGAACAAGGGGTCTGGGGAACTCGGCCGATGGGCAATCAGACTCTGCCTTGTGCCTCTGAGAGGACATCGCAAGGAGATGACCTGAGCCAGGACAAGGAGCCTGTCAGACAGAGCAAGGGGGAGCGGGGTTCTAGGCAGAAAGAACCGGCTGCAAGAAAGCAGAGAGGAATGAAAGACCAGGGCAGATGGGGGGACAGCGCCCAGCTACAAGGCTGATGGTTTGGGGTGAGCCCAGGACAGAGGCCGGGCAGCAGGGCTGGCCAAGTCACAAAGGCTCCTGTCTTCCTCCTCCTGAGAAGTCTGAACAGGGGCAGAAAGGGGTGGGGGGTGGGGCCTGATTTCTAAAGGGTGAGACATTGGAAGACAGAACTGGTCGGACCTTTAGCCTCTTTCTCCTTCTAGGGGGGAAGTGAAGGGCAAAGGGACAATGAACTCAGGCGGAGCCCCACAACCTCCTCTTTCCTTCCTGCCTCCAGGCAGAAGGGGAGGGGAGTCAGTGGGTTTCTGCCCTCTCCTCAAATCCTGGCTTCTGTTGGAGGGTCTCTAGGAAGCCCATTCATCTCCGCATAGGCTCAAGACTCTCAGTGGAGGCCGGGGGGTCCCATGGTGGGAGGGGTTTTCCCTTCCATCTGGGGGTCTTCTTTGCGTGCACAGTGCTTCCTGGGGGAATTTAGAATTGGGGGTGTTTTGGTGGTCACCACAATGCCCTTTCCAGAGACTGGCATTCAGTGATTGAGGCCAGAATATTCTGTGTGGTTCTGGAGAGTCCCATACAATAAAGACTTGTTGCATCCCAATGCCAATGGCTAGGGTTGCTGACCCTCAGCAGCCAAGACCAGACATGTGGGAGGGTCTTTAAGAATGCAAGGACCCTCAGGAAGAGCATCCCACTGAGCTAAGCCAGGACCTGGCATTCTTTTTTTTTTTTTTTTTGGTAGTAATGGGGGTTGAACTCAGGGCCTCACGTTTGTATGCTCTGCAAGTGCTGGACCACTGAGCTGCACCCTCAGCCCATTTTTTTACTTTTTGAGGCAGGGTCTCACTAAGTTACTCAGACTGCCTCTGGTCTTGAACTTGTGATCCTCCTGCCTCTGCCTCCCGAGCCGCTGGGATTACAGGCATGCGCCACCGCGCCTGGCTGGACCTGGCATTCTTATGCCAGAGAGCTAATGGAGGGATTGAGATCTGTCAGTCCTGTCCTAATAGGACCCACATGATATGCAAATGGGTCAAGCCACCAGCTGACACCTGAGGTTTCCAACTCTTGCTGCTAATTGGAATTTCCTATAATACTTAATGGGTGTGAGTCAGTAAGTATGGTCACTACCCTCTAGGATGGTCCCGATGATCCTTGCCCCCTGCTATTTATACCCTTGGTGGTGGTGGTGTTGTTAGATGCCGTTGAGTTGGGCCTGATTCATAGTGACCCTGTCCCCTTGATTCTGTGCCAGGTACATGACCTTTTTTTTTTTTTTTTTATGTCTAAGCCCATTGTTGCAGCCACTGTGTCAATCAATTTAGTTGAGGGTCTTCCTTTTTTTATTGACACATCACTGTCCCAAATACGATGTCCTTCTCCAGGGATACTTTCAGGGGTGCAACCAACATATGGCATAGGGTAGAACGAGGCTGTGTCTCTTCTGAGATGAGGCTGTGGAAGACTGCCCGTCTGTTCTCTCACTCAAGCACCCTCTCACCTGTTCTGGCGGAACCAGATGCCGTGTTGTGAAGACACTGAGCAGCTAATAGAGAGGCCCGATGGCAAGAGCCTGAAGCCTCCTTCCCTCAGTCACGTGAAGAAGCCACTAGAGGAGGGGATCCCTCAGCCCACGCCCATTGGTGGAGCTCAGGCCTTATGAGAGACTCTGGGGCAAGACCATAGCTCAGCTGTTCCCAAACATGTGTGAAAATAAATGATTGGTGTTTCTAGCAGCCATGTGTTGAGCAATTTGTTACACAGCAATAGGTGACCAGCATGGTGGTCCTCCAGTGAGACCCAGAGAGCTGCAGGTCTGTGAGATCCCGGGCAGCTTGGGCACACAGCCTGGGTGGAGGGCTACAGCCTCAGGGACTCAGCTGCTCATAGCTGTCGTCTGGCGGTAAAGCAGGTTCAAGGTGTGTCGTGAAAGCGTGAGTGGTATGTGTGCGTGTGTGTTTGCATGTGCATGCTGTCTATATGTGTGTGGATGCAGTGCGTGGTATATGTACGGTGTGTGTATGTAGGTGGTTTGGTGGTGTACGGAGTGGCACATGGAGTGGTATGTGCAGTGTGGGTGGTGTGTGTGCAGGCGCACATGTGTCTTTGTGTCTATGTGTGGCATGTCCATGGTGTGCGTGTGAATGTGGAGGCCTTTCCACTGTGTTCCCAACTGAACATGGAGATGAACAGCAAGCCTCAGGGGCCTCAGGAGCCGAGCATTGAATGTGGACCTAGGGTTTTCTATGTGAGACCCTGTCTCAAACCTAGGGTTAATATAGTGAGACCCTATCTCAAAAAGTAAAAAAAAAAAAAAAAAAAGGGCTGAGAATGCAGCTCAGTGGTACAGCACTTGCAAAGCATGCAAGTGCAAGGCCCTGGGTTCAAACCCCAGTACCACCAAAAAATAAGGCCAAGAATACGTGCTTGAAGACATAGAAAACCCTAGAACATGAAGCCACAGGGGGACCTTGCGATCACAATTTTATTTCTTCCTTCCTTCCTTCCTTTCCTTCCTTCCTTCTTTCTTTCTTTCTTTCTTTTCTTTCTTTCCTTTTCTTTTCCTTCCTTCCTCTCCTCCTCCTCTTCTTCCTTCTCCTCCTCCTCCTCCTTCTCCTTCTCCTCCTCCCCTTCCTCCTCCTCCTCCTTCTCTCTCTCCCTCCCTCCCTCCTTCCCTGTCCCTGTCCCTCTCCCCCTGCCTCTCCCTCCTTCTCTCTCTCTGCAATACTGAGGGGTTGAACCTATCCAGGCAAGTGACTGAACTGCACCCCGAGCCCCATTTTTATTTTTCACTTTGAGGCAGGGTCTTGCTAAGTAGAGGAAGCTGCCTCTGGCCTTGGAGTCCCCATCACTGGGATGACAGGTGTGCACCATGGCACATGGCATGACTTTCGAAATTTACTTAGTAGTGGTATCATCTGTATAAAAGAAGCTGCTCATGGAATCTGACTAACAGCAGCTCTGGGGAGCTAAAGTGGGGCCCCTAGAGCTCATGTCCTCCGCCTCCCGCTTCTGCCCTAGCAACATGTGAGGACGTCACAGCTCGCACCCCCCCACATACCCCATCGGGTCCAACTGTATCATTTTGCACATGTCATGGTTTGAATATAAAACATCCCCCAAAGGTCATGTGCTGTAACATTTGGTCCCCAGCTGATGGCGCTGTTCTGGGAGGCTATGGAAACTTTGGGAGGCGGGATCTAGCTTTGTTGAAGTGTGTCACTGGAGGCAGGCCTTTGCAGGTTTTTACCTGGAGCTGCGGGCCCAGTTGCTCTCTCTGTTCTCAGCTCTTGATCTGCCATGCTACGAGTCATCTAATATGCCTACCCTGCCTCTAAGGATGACAATCCTCTAACCTTGAGCTCCCAGTAAATCTCTACCTGCATAAGTTTGTTTCGGTTAGTTTCTCTGTCATAGCAACATACCAGATGACTGATACAATGGCTGAGTAAACTGAGGCCCACTGAGAGGGGGCGGTCACACAGCACGGGTCTGGCATACTCTAGAATCTAACTCCCTTGATCCTTGTTCAATCTCCCTGCACTGCCTGGTGTCACAGAGAAATAGTGCTCTCACGCGTGGCCTCGACAGCTGTGTGTGGCAACTGTGGGCACCACCTGTGATCCAAGGTTGCTCATCCAAGTTGCTTCCTGGCAACTTCACCCTCTTTATCCAGAAACAGTCAGGGGATGGGGTATGATTCACGCCCTCCTTCCACCTCCTAATAAAGGGGCCCCCAAAGGCTTGTCCCCCTCTGAAGATGAGCCTTGTCTTGCAGTGTTGAGTCCTGAGAATAATGACAGCAGAAACCTACATGGTGCTCCCCATGGGCAGGTATGGGTTATAGCACCTCACACGAATTCATGTGCTAGACTTCCCGACTACCCAGTAAGCAGAAAGGTGAGAGAAGGGATTACCCAGGACTCCTTGGCTAGTCAGTGGTGGGCCGTGTTTGATGGGGGTAGGTGTCTGGGTCAAGGGTATGGTGTCTGACCCCTGTCCTCTGTCGCCTCTCACCTGCCCACTGTCCAGCTCTCCTCTCCCTTCTACAAAGGGACAAAGGACCTCTTGGCTGCTTCCAGAAGAGGCCAGGAAACAGTTGCTAAGCAGGAGCACATAGTCAGACTTGTTTCTCTTCCAGCCCTGATGCCTCCTGGCTCAAAAGCCACCTCTGCACCTCACCTGGACCAGGGACATCCAGTTGTTCACCAAGATTGGCTCTTTCAAGTATACTTCTGTCAGTAACGAGGGCTGCAGGCATTTAGGAATGGAGTGAGATAGCAACGATTTCATTTCTGAGCGCTGTACCCTGTTATTTTTTAAGCCAAGGCTTTAGTACATTAGCAGTGATGATTAATATAGACCCTAGGCTGATACTCTGTCCTTTCACTTACACGCGTGCTGAGGCCCATTTCTTCTTTTTCCCCCTCTCAAACTTATAGGGAAGTTGCCAGCACTGTGCAAAAAACTCACTTAGATTTCCCATCTGTGAATACTTTACTGTGTTTTCTCTTCTCTCCTTCTGGGTATCCACACACAATCATCACTGATCTTTTTCTAAACCATTTGAGAACAACTGCAGACATCAGACTGAATCTAGTATGCTAGTGTATATTTCTCAAAAGTAAGGACCCTTGCCCACCTGACCATCACACAGCCATCCAGGGCAGGAAACTGACATAGAAGAACTACCACCCATTTGCAGACCACCTTCACATTTTCTTTCCCAACCAGGTCTGCATTTCTCCTTCTAGTCCAGGACTTTAGCAAGGAACACATGGTGATCTAGCCATTGGCTCCCCAGTTTCCTGCAGTCTGGAAGACTCTCTCAGTCTTGTCCCACCTTTCATTTCCAAGCAGTGTCAGAGGATGATCCTTATAACCATTTACTCATGGCCAGACTTAGGCTGTGCTTTCTTGGAAGGACAACTCCAGGAACGATGCTGAGTGTTCTCAGTGCAGCACATCAGGGGCACAGAGTATTGATCTATCCCATCACTAATGATGTTAACCTTGACCACCTGGTCACTTTGGAGCCTCTCAGAGTTCTCCACCACAGAGTCCCCATATTTCCTTTGTAAGGAGATTGTCCCTATGTGTGTTCCAGTCTACAGAGCTAGTGATTTCAATGAGTTAAGAAGACAGGGTTCAAAATCCAGGGAGTCTAAGGCAACTGGAATTTGCAAAACAGAGAGCCAGCGAAGAAAGCCACACAGAGACAGAAATCCGAAAAGATGCAGACCCTTTAGTCTTCGAGTATTAATTTGTGCATGTGTATGAGGAAACTTCCAAGGCAGGGACAAACCCAAAAGAACTAAGTGCAACAATCTTCTGAGATCACAGGGGGCTGGAAATAGTTTGCGTTCCTCCATTCGGGGCGAATGTCTCCTAAGACACAGGGTACTGCAAAGTAATCTCAGAAAGGTGTATTGATTCAGCACTCAAACAAAATTTGCCCTAAAGTCTTCCCTTCCTGACAAGCCTAGCAGTAGGTCTTGGAAGGATCAGAGTGTTTTAAGTGACTTAGCTGTGTTCCAGAACAAAGCTCAAAATATTAAAAAACAAAACAAAACAAAAACAAATAAAAAACAAACCCCACTGGGTGTGGTAGCTCACACCTGTAATCCCAGCAAGGTGGAGGCAGGGGGATTGCAAGTTCGAGGCCAGAGGCAGTCTGTGTAACTTAGTGAGACCCTGTCTCAAGACAAAAATATTTAAAAATGGGCTAGGGGTGCATCCCAGTGGTAAAAGCACTTCAGAGTATTTGCAAGGCCTTAGATTCAACCCTTAAGTATAACAAAATCAACAAAACAAAACAAAACAAAACTCTAGCACCCAACAATGTAAAGTTTCTCGTATCTGGCATCCAATATAAAATTATCAGACATGAAAAAAAAACTATGACCCATAACAAAAAGAAAAAAAAAATCAGCAGGAAAGAACACTGAAACATCTATTAGAATTAAGTCCCATATCCTTGGGCTGGGATTTAGCTCAGTTGGTAGAGCGCTGCTCTGCAGTCTCTGAGGTCCTGAGTTTGATTTCCAGCACCACAAACGTGGGAGAAGGATGTGGCAATCCACTCCTGTGGCAATCCTGAAGCAATCAGCCATTGGAAACCCTATAAGGGTTGCTATGAGTTGGACCCGACTTGATGGTGCCCAGTAACAACCACCACCCATATGGTCAGGAAGGTTGGACAAAGTGTGAGAAATAGAACATATAAGAAAAAAGACATATGTTGAACTAGAGATGAAAAATACAATATCTGAAATGAAAAATATACTGGATGGGATTAATAGTAGGTTAGATACTGCAAAAAAAGATGAGTGAACTTGAAGACATAATAGAAACTATCCAAAATGAAAAAGAGAAGGGGGAAAAGATGTAAAAAAAAAAAATAGGTAGAACCCTAGTGAACTACAGGAAAACAGGAAGCATACCATACATACAATTGGAATCCCAAGGAAGGAGAAAAGAGGAGGACTAATGAATGAAAAATTTCCAAGTTTGATGAAACTTTAAACCTTTAGATCTGAGAAACTCAATGAACCCCAAAAGGGAGTAAATGAAAAAACAAACCAAAAACCACGAGGCATATCCTGATTGAAGTGCTGGAGCTTGACTACAGACTCTATTATCTCTCTCAGTGACAGCCCCAAGGCATGAGCAGGGAGGAAATGAAATGTGACAAGGACCAGCAAGAGATGAATATGTGCAGGTAAAACAGCGTGAGAGATTCAGGAGAGAGAAGGACAAGTGACCTGGTGGAGGGAGGTGGCAGGTCACCAGCAGCAGTGGGCTCAGTTCCTTCTGAGGATCTACTACTCTAAGTGCCTGCAGCAAGGCTTCACCTCAGCCCTGAGAGAAGCCAGGTCCCATGGTTTCCACCCAAATTGCAGCACTATTGGCATCTACAGACCTGGCTTCACTGAAGCCCTGCTGAATGAGTCCTCTTTGTCCCTGGAGCCTGGCCTCATTCCGGGAAAGGAGCCCAGCCAATGACAAGATCAGCAAGCACAGTAGATACCTGGAGGCTGGCAGGACAATTCCACTTTTCAAAGCCTAAATATAGCCCTGGCCACAGCAGACACTGCAGCAGCTGCCTGGCCTACCTGAGTGCACAGCCGGACGCTCACAGAGGCTTCAGGACAAGAAGCAAACTGCCAAGTGGGCAGAGCTGTCGGCGCATGCCCATTTCATCCAGGAGATGCCGGACTTGCCACCAGTGCTCACGGCCTCACCAGAGCAGGCTACCACATACACTATCCGTGGGACATTCTGGCAAGTACTCAGCCCACCCCATGTCCACGTGGCATTGCTGTACCTGCAGTTTACTGCGTGTGCAGAAAGTGGGCAGCAGGAGTGCCTACGCCCTGCCCAGGCAGAGGACCAGGACCAGGGAGGGAGGCAAGGCGTTAAAGACTCAGCCCCTGCACCTACCTGCCAGGCTGGGAGGACCTTCTCAATGTCGTTCAGGTTAATGCCGTCCCCATCTTCCAGCTTCCCCTTTCCACACCTGGGCCAGAGAAGACAGAAAGGAGTTGGAGGGATGGGCATCGTGCATCCTGTCCTGTCCTGGTCAGGAGAGGAGGGACGTCAGGGAAGGCCTGCTCCTGTGCTGTCTCAAGTCCTGCAGAATCAGCTGCCCCACCCTGAGGAAAGGGCCCTGAAGATGGGGGTCTTCCTCCCCTCATGAACCAGCCAGCCTGAAGGAAGGTGAGAGACAAACCAGGGTGCCCTTTGACCTGCTCAGGCAAAGACACTAAGTTCTCAGCTAATGAACACCCCAAACCTGTCACAACTCCTGCAAAAGCCCATCTGTCTTGCCCCGTGTCATCAAAGGAAAAATCAGTGAACAGAGACCAATTAACTTTCTCAAGGTCACACAGGCTGGCAGGGGACCAGCAGCAAGCTCAATGGAGCTTCCTTCCTCCTCGTTTTGACTTTGGGCCCATCAAGCAAGCCTGCTCAGATTCTAGCTTCTCTGCCTTCACATCCTCCATGGATGAGATGCCCTTAGCCAGAGGCACACCTCCAACACATTGGCCAATGGCCTAGCTCTTTTGCATATTTAAGGATACAGATTCTGGCATCAGATTGCCAGGGTTTGAACCCCACTAATCAGGTAACCTGTTCAAGTAATTTAACAACCCTGTACCTCAGTTTTCTCATCTGTAAAATAGGGATAATAATAGTGCCTAATATCATAAAGTGGTTGGAGGATTAAGATTATGATAACATAATAAGGTAAATGTCTCTCTACTGCTATGGCTGGCTGGATTTTCCTTTCTTTCTTTCTTTCTTTCTTTCTTTCTTTCTTTCTTTCTTTCTTTTGCTATTATGGGACAGAGTAGCAGCAAGGAGACCAATTAAGAGTATAGACACTGGAGGCTCACCCAGCCTCAAGTAAGTCCCTTCTTTTCTGGGTCTCTTAGTCGAAGTGCAGATCATAGCTCCAAATTTGGGGGTGTGATGAGTTTTAACTATTATGAGACAGGTCCTCAGAACGGGGTAGGCACATGGTCAATGCACAGTATCTTACTGGTTACTATTACTGTTGTCACTATTGACCAAGGTAGGGTCAGGGCTGCCCAAGGGGCTGGCGGCAGCATTTTCCAGCTGAAGAGCTAATACAACTCTCATGTTTCAGAGTGAATCCTTTGTTTGGTTCAATACTCCCCAAGTATCACTTCTTATTTTGACCTTGTCAACAAAAATAGACTAAATGCCAACGCTGTCCTCAGACAGCTCTGAGCTTTCTTGGTAGAGCATCAGATTTAGGGCCATGAGTCTCAAAGCCACTAGGGGGCAGCAGGAGACAACTGTCACAAAAGTCTTCTGGATGGAGGAGCCTGGGACCCAAAGGAAGAAAGAATCTGGCAGCTAAAACCAGCAAAGCTTGGGTGGGAGAGAAGAATGGGGATTTGGTCTAGCCGCCATCAGATCCTTCCTTTCTTCTCTGCCAGGCTGGGGGCTAGGAGCTGGGATTGGGGTTCAATGATGCCTGGCCCTGGTAGGAGACCCAGCCCCATGGGACAGTGGCCAGTGCTCTGTCAGGGGCAGGAGAGTGCCCTGCAGGAACCCAAGGAGCAGAGGGGTGGAGCTGCTTTGGGCAGCAGGCAGGAGGGAGGTGAGGCCAGATGGAGGGAAGAACATCGCAGGCCAGGTAGGGCGAGGGCGCCGCACAGCCAGGATTTGAGCGCCACCTGCCAGAGCAAGGGCTCCAGGGCGCTGGGGAGGGGAGCGCTTGAGGCAGGCGCAGTTTGGGCAGGTGGTGCTGGGGTGTAAGTGGGACATAACCGATGTGCAGGAGAAGAGGAAACCGGTCTCCTGTCCACCTCTGAAAAGTGCTGGGCTACAGACGAGGCGGTAGAAAAAGGTCTGGAAATTCTGGCCACCTTTGAACTACTAAGCATGCGTAGTAGTGCCAGACTGGCCCAAGAAAGCACCCACTGCTTGCTCCGCATGTGCCATAGATGTTGGGAGATGGCACTTGGTGTGGCCTGACTGCTGGCTGACACCCCTCCTCACGGTCCCCATGGGATTCCACGGCCTGTGTAGGGCTCGAGCTCATGCCAGGCTTCAGCTGAGCAGCTGCACGCGTGGTCTTTGTTTCCTGCTCAGCAGCCCTAGGGGTGGGCAGGGGACAGTGCACAGGGTCCACTGCTGCTCCCTGGCCCAGCCTGTGCAGGGCAGAGCTCCCTGAGCTCTGCAGGTGTGGAGGGCAGAAGACGGCTGCAGACCAGCTGAGTCACTGCTGCCGCTGGGGTTTCCAAGGCAACAGCTGCTCTGATTTCTGTCCCTCCATGGAAACACGGGCTGCGGGAAGCCTTGGCAACCGCGTGGTACCCTACTTCTGAGGGTGGCTGCGGTGGCTGGACACCTGGATTCCATCTCACCATGGCGGGACTCTAATGGGGACAGAGTTCCTGACCTAGCCACAAGGTGGCCACAGGACACTGTCCACACTTCCTAGGAACCCGGGAGTGACAGGATTTGGCCAGAGCTGAGCACCCCCAGGAAACCCCAGGCCACCCTCAGCAAGTGTGGCCAGCTCCAGCAGGGTGCATGAGCCTGGCCCAGGAACCCAGGCCTGTAGCACGTGGCAGGGGTGGCCTGTTATTCTGATTTCAGAGGGGACAGTGCCCTCCGTGCAGGGGAATCATTTCTCCCCTACACTCAGGTGTCACCATTGTCAAATGGCACGTGTGTTACAAAGCTGGGTCATTTCCATGAACTGCGGCCGACACCCTCTGAAAGCTGGATCTCAACACGCGTTCCCCATCAGATGCCTGCGGTCTAAGGCTGTACCACTACTTGGAGTGCCTGGGCCTCAGTTTCCCCATGGGGTTCACCAGCTACATGCTGCCAGGGTCCATATGCCACAGGGTCCACAGCTCCATTGGAGCTGCCCAGGCAAACGCCATTGCCTCCCCGAAGCCTCTCCTAGGTGGTTCATTTCCCCAGAACTCTCTTTTCCAATGCTTCTGTGTTTACTTTATTGAGACTGTTTACCACTCCTCTCATCTCTAAAATGGGGACGAGACCATCTCTTCTCCTGGGATGCTGCTGGTTACGCAACAGGAGGATCAGTGTCACCAAGAGAAAGAGTGGCCTCAAGTGGACATGTGAAGGCCTCAACCACGTCAGTTATGCTTAGGTCTGTCGTGACAGGCATGGAGGACTGGAAGGAAAAAATAAAAGCCATCGGTAGAACAATAAAGCAAACCAGCAAAGACCAGGAAACAAGTGAAGATGAGGGTGTGAAAAAATTGGAATCCTTGTATTTTGCTAGTGAGGATGTAAAATGTTTAGCTGCTTGGAAAAGCTCTGTGGTTCCTCAAAAACTTAAATGTAAAATTACTACATGACCCAGGAATTCCACTCCTAGGTACCTGCCAAAAGAATTAAAAGCAGGGACTTAAACAGACCCTTGTACATAAATTCTCATAGCAGTATTATTCACAGAAAACACATTCATGGATAGAAGATTGGATGAACAAATGGCCTAGCCACACAATATAATATTATTCAGTCATGAAAAGGAATGAAGTAATGATAGTGCTTCAATGTGGATGAATCTTGAAAACATTATGCTGAGTGAAAGAAGTCAGACACAAAAGGGCATGTATGATTCTATTTCTATAAGTATACAAAATAAGTAAATTCATAGAAACAATAAGTGGATTGGTGGTGGCCAGGGGCTGAGGCTGGGGCTGGGGCTAGAGATGGGGGTGGAGCTAGGAGCGATTATCTAATGAGTCTGGGGTTTATGTTGGGGTGATGAAAATGTCTTGGAACTAGATGGCGGTAAGGGTTACAGAACATTGTAAATATGCTAAATGCCACTGAACTGTGTACTTTGAACTGGTTAGTTTTATGTTATGTGAATTTTACCTCCATAAAAATTATTTTAAAAAATACAAGCAGCAGCAGCCATTTGTCCAACACCCATTGTGTTTGGTTGGACCAATATTTGTGTCCTGAGGGTAGCCTGGGCCCTGACATCACCTTTCAAAAGCAAGACAACGCTGACGCATGGAGCCAAAAGAAGGGAAACAAGCCAGTGTCTCACTACACCAGTGGTTCTCAAAGCAGGGTCCCTGGACAGCAGCATCAGTACCCGCTGAGAACGGGTCAGAAATGCAAATTCTCAGCCTCTTCTTCCAAGACCTCCTCAGAGACTCTGGGGTGGGCCCAGCTGCCATGATCTAATAAGCCCTCTGCGCACTCAAGTTTGAGACCCATTGGACTGCCCTGCTGACAGGTGGGGCTCTATGAGGGGCCAGGAGCAGGCACTGTGGGCTGGAAGAGGTGGGGAAGGACAGAGGGATTGCTGAGGGAAGTCAGTGAGCCTGTAGTTCTGGGGCTAGACGGGGAGAGCGTTCCAGACATTGGCCACCTGTATGCACCCCCGTGCAGCAGGACAAAGGGCCTTACTCAGGTATTGAGGCTCCCCGCCCCTTCCCCACCCATCCCGTGTGACAGCCGCCGTACACCCTTACCCTTCGCGGTCGATGTGTGGCAAGGGCTGTTTGGGCGTGTGTCGCAGCTTCCGGTGGAACTGGGTGAAGTCCAGCTTTTCGGGCTGCAAGTCCCAGGTGGCACCACTAGAGGGCGAGCGAGAGTGGGAAATGTGAGGGAGCGGGGCAGCAAGGAGCCCAGTTACTGACGGGCTGGGCAGGAAGTGGAGCCCTGGGTGGGGGGCATCCTTCCGGTAAGGGAGGCACCTACACCTCAGGGCAGCGGCCAGGCTGGGACTGCCACTCAGATCGGAGCCTGACGTGTCCAGCCTCCTCTCCCCTCCACCTCATGGGGGGAAACTGCATGCTTCCTAAGCATGAGTGCAGGCCTGGTGCCCAATCTGCAGAGGGTCCTGCCACACCTTGGCATTTGTTTTCTGTCTATGTTGGAGGAAGGCTGGAGAGGGAAGGCGGGGCAAAGCGATGTCTCCAGAGCCTCTGACAGGCAGCTCAGAAGGGGACCACGCATCTCAGAGGTGGACGAGGCCAGAGTGTGGGTCGCAGGGGCCAGCTTCCCGGTTCCAGCCCAGGAGGTCTTCCGTGCTGCTCAGTCTGTGCCCAGGCCTGGAGTGCACCCAGAGTTGGGCGGTTTTGGGTCGGGGATAAACTAAGGGACCTCGCTCTCCATGATCCAAGGCCGCCATCTTCACAGAAGTGGATGCTGTGCCAAGAGCTCATTAGCAAGCCCTTCAGCCACTTCCCCTTGTCCTGGGGACACTTGGCTGACTCCTGATCCCCATAAAGAATCTTCTAGCGTATGAACCACTCAATCGTGCTCCTTTTTTTTGGTGGCGCTGGGGATGCCACCCAGGGCCTCACACCTGCTGGGAATCCTCTACCCCGAAGTGGCACCCCAGCCCTCCCTTTTCTCCAGACTTCTCAGGTGAGAGGGTGGGGGAGGGCTGCAGCCTCAGTTGTCCACTATGCACCATGTGCCACTCTCCTGTGCTCTTGTTTTCTTATGGTGTGGGGGATCGAACCCAGGGCCTCATGCTTGCATGTTTTGCAAGTGCTGGACCACTGAGCTGCACCCTCAGCCCATTTTTTTATTTTTTTGAGACAGGGTCTTGCTAAATTACGCAGACTGCCTCTGGTCTCGAACTTGTGATCCTCCTGCCTCCACCTCCCAAATTGCTAGGATTACAGGTATGCGCCACTGTACCCGGCTACTCTTGTTTTCTTATGGTGCTGGGGATCGAACCCAGGGCCTTCTGCATGCTAGGCAAACGTCCTGTGCTCCTGACCTCTTTGGCCCCTCCCCTGATGCCCATAACTCCCCTTCAGTCGGCTCCTCTGTTCCTTCCACCCTCTTTCCCCTCAGCCTCCTCTTTCCTTTCTCAGTTTCCTTGGGGGCTCTCACCCTCATTTTTCTTCCTTTGAGCCCACTCTGTCCTCCCTCCTCTTCAGCCTCAATTCTCTCTGCCTCTCCTGCCTCTTTGTTTCACTCCATGTCTTAGTAAACTCCCATTACCTCCTTGGCCCCGTATACCCTGACAGGGCAGGAGGACAAGTGGCCTGGGGCTTCTGGCTGAGCCACCTGCTGCAGAGGAGTGAGCGGAAGTTACCTGAAGGAGTCGAAGGTGTTGGCAGCCCAGATGTCTGTGCCCAGCATGTCCAGAGAGCTGTCTTTGCTACCATTCTGGAAGAGACAGGGAAAAGGCTGACATTATTTGCTGGTCCTGTACATGGAGAACAAGTGGGCAGAGGCTCTCTCTGACCCTGGATCTGGGCATCCTGGGCTGGAGGCTGGAGGGAGCCACCCAAGTGAGTGTCTCAGCTTGGGCACCAGTAAGAGCCAGGAAAATGTGCCAGGAGATACAGGTTCACCAGGCATAGTCCCTCATTTTGATGACATTTGATGGAAGCACGTAGTCAGGACTGGAAAGGGCCATCTCTGCTCCCTGACAGCCCACGGCCTCCCCCCAAAGCAGGAGCTCTGTCCAACCCATTCAGGAGCCTTTGCCACCACTGTCTGCCTAGTGGCAGTGGCTCCTTCCCAGTCAGGGTCTCTGCAAAGCCAGATATGCTGGGCCATCCACAGAGAGGTGGGCTGTTTTTGGAGTTAAGCCTTTCTTCGCAAGAAGCCCCCACAGACCAGGGCTATATCAGTGGCTGCATTTCTCACTAAGTCAACCCACCGCAATCTTTAGCCTCCAATGTTTCCTACACCATCCACCTCACAGACAGAAAACTCTTTCCTTGATGCAGCTCCTATGATTTGGTGTCTCTGTCCTTTGGCTGATGACCTCCCCAACAAATTCTCCAAGGCCCTGACTTCCCTATAGATGCCCTCCAACACGCCTCACCCCTATACCTGGTTTCCATCATTACACTCCTTAAAAACCATCCCTCCATGTCACTCAAGCTGAATATGTACGTGCATGCCTTCTGCCCAGGAATTCTCTCCCAGGTACAGGCACAACAGAAATGTACACAGATGTGCCCCAAAAGACATCCATAAAGGTATAGAGCAGCATATTCCTAACAGCTCCAAGCTGGAGACCACCCAATGCTTACCCACAGTTGAATATGTAATTCATAGTATGTTCAGACTGGAATATTACACAGCACTGAGAACAGACAAGCAAAACCAACATGAAGCCACAGAAATAAATCTCATAAACAGAATGTGAGCAAAAGAATCCAGACGTAGAGGGGCATGGTGGTGCAGGCCTGTCATCCCAGAACTCGGGAGACAGAGGCAGGAGGATCAATAGTTCAAGGCCAGCCTGAGTGACGCAGTGAAAGATCTTGTCTGAAAAAAAAAAAAAAAAAAAAGAATCCAGACACAAAAGCATATTGGTTATATGACTCAATTTATTTGAAGTGCAAGAACAGACAAATTTAGATGTGGTAACAGAACTCAGATGCTACATGGAAAGGGGTAATTATTTGTTTTTGATTTGGGTGCCTACTGCACAGGGGTGCTCAGTTTTGAACATGCATTGAACCAGACACACATGGTATGTGCCCTTTTCTCTCTGTGTGTCACGACATTGTGCTTACAGTCCAGGACCCACTCTTTCTTTCTTTCTTTCTTTCTTTCTTTTCTTTTCTTTTTTTTTTTTTTTTTTTTTTTTTTTTTTTTTTTTTTTTTTTTTTTTTTTTTTTTTTTTTTTTTTTTTTTTTTTTTTTTTTTTTTTTTTTTTTTTTTTTTTTTTTTTTTTTTTTTTTTTTTTTTTTTTTTTTTTTTTTTTTTTTTTTTTTTTTTTTTTTTTTTTTTTGTGGTACTGGGGGTTAAGCCCAGGGCCTTGTGCTTGCATGCTCTGCAAGTGCTGGACCACTAAGTTGCACCCCCAGCCCATTTTTTTACTTTTTGAGACAGGGTCTCGCTAAGTTACTCAGACTGCCTCTGGTCTCGAACTTGTGATCCTCCTGCCTCTACATCCCGAGCCGCTGGGATTACAGGCGTGCGCTACTGCGCCCAGCTCAGGACCCACCATTTCTAAGAGCCACTAGGCACGTGCGGAATGAGGTCTGTTCCACATGCACCTGGGCCCTGGGCAGACACTGACAACATGAAGGAGGAGGAGTACAGGCCCTGCCCACAAAGGTAGGGTTGGATGACCCACACGCAATGAAGAATTACAATACAGTATGATCTGTGCTCTGTTCCGGGATGCAGCAATAGAAGCAAAGCAGCTTTCCTGAGGGGTCAGGGAAGGACACCCCTGTGCAGGGAATAAAGGATTTCTGGGGTCAGGCAAGCAGAGAGGAAAAGAAGGAAGAAGCCATGCAGGCAGAGGGAACAGCATGGAGCCAGCTCCTGGCAGGACACAGGCATCCCAAGGGGCTAGAGGCCGTGGAGTGTGTGTATGGAGGCCCCAGGCCAGTGAGCTGGCACTGGCCAACATTATCCACTTAGTCCTGATCAGGATCCAGCAGAGACCCCACAAGTGTGGCTCCATGATTGTTGAGGGCTGAACTGAGGCTGCCTAAAACTCAGATGTTGAAGTCTGGACGCCCAGAGCCTCACAGTGCGACTGTATTTGGAGGCAGAGTCATTGTAGATGTAATTGGCTATGCCAAGGTCACCAGGGTGGGCACTAGTCCACTGTGACTGGGCTTCTGGATGGGAAATGTGGGTGCAGAGGCCTGCACGCACCCAGGCAGGGGAGAGGCCTGTAGGGGCCCTTCCTGGGCTTAGCGGGACCACGCCTCTGTTGACATATTGATTTGGGACATCTGACTGCCATGATCATGAGGTCACGGGGAACTTCTGTGGTTCCATGCTGCCCGCTCTGTGGTCACGTGGGAAGTCAAGCAGCCCTAGCAAACTGACCCATGGTCAGCCTCCAGCCCCTGTCCGAGCTCCTCTGCTGAGGCTGGGCTATCTCCTGTCCCACCCTCAAGGTCAGCAGACACACCTGTGGCCTTCCCTTGTCCTCACCGGTCTGGGGCTCTCACCGTCTGAACACAGAGCACCCTGGGCAGGCCAGCACAAACCTGGGCTGGTGGGCTGCGCCCCCACCCCACTGCTTCCTAAGGACTCAGCCCACCAGAAGTCCCACCTGCAGTCCTCGCTGCCGCCCTCAGGTGGCGGACCACCTCCAGCGCCACCCCAGAGCCTGGCTTGCTGTGCCCAGGAAGCCAGTGATCCAGTTCTGCAATGCCCCAGGGTCTCCTGCCCCACAGGCAACACCCTAGCCAGAACTGACCCTGGGCCAATCTCAGGGGTCCCTTCCCTCCACACCCCAGCAACAGAGAGACTCCAGCACCTTGGCAAGGAGGACACAGGGTTTGGGGGGCTGCTTTGGTTCTGAATTCTCTTCGTCCTCCTCAGGAAGGGGCGGAGCGTGTGAGGAGGCCCCTCCCCCTGCCGCTACTCCTCAGCTGGACTGTGAGCCTGTGGGAGTTCAGTGGGAAACAGCCTGTGTTGCAGGAAAGAGAGCGCGGCGTGGGCCCAGCCTGCAGTGAGTATGGAGGGAAAGCACAGAGGCAGGTATAAAGGTCGGCAGCTCCAGCCTCTGGCCTCCCAGGGAAGGGGGCCCAACATTCTAGCCTCAGATGGAGGTGGGAGGGCTCGAGGGCTCATCGGGTCCTGAGGGCTGGCAGAAGGGCGGCTGGGAGCGAGCACCTGGGCTGTCTAAGAGTGGCAGGTGCCCTACTGTTCCTGGGTCTCCTCAAATAAAATGAGGACTGGCCAGTCTGAAGCCTTCGGTTCTGAGTGACTGGGGCCTAACTCCAGGATGTGCACACGTCCATGTGCACACACAGTATGCACCACACGCATACACATTACCTGCCTCACAGATATCCCTGCCACACACTCACACACCACACACGCAAAGATATAGCACCCATGTATGCACACCACACACCCATATACACACCACCATCCCATATACACACCACACACACACACACATACAAACCACGTGTGTACACATAAGCAACCATCCATCACCCAACACGGGGATATGCTGTCAGCAATGCATTATCAGGCAATTTTACCATTGAGTGAACACCATACAATTGTACTTACACAAAAACAGCAGGCACAACCTCCCACACCTCTGGCCATAAGGCACCGCCTATGGCTCCTAGGCTGCACACCCGTCTAACAGGTTACTGTGCTGAGTGCAGTAGGCGACTATAACACAATGGGAAGATCTACATATGGAAAAGTTACTATAAAGATACACTATAAAGGATTTGTTAAAAGCCACTTGCAACCAAGGGCAGTGGTGCGCACTTGTAATTCCCAGTGACTCAGGAGGTGGAGGCAGGAGGATCATGAATTCAAGGACAGAGGTAGCCTGTGTAACTTAGTGAGACCCTGTCTCAAAATTAAAAAAAAAAAAAAAAGGGTTAGGGGTGCAGCCCAGTCATAGAGCACTTGCAAGGCATGTGTGAAGCTCTGGGTTCAGTCCCCTAGGACTGCAAAAAAACAAACAAACAAAAAGGCACCTGCCTAGGGTTCTTAGGAGAATGGAGTCTAAGGATTGAGGTTGCTCTGGTGGAGTAAGGGAGTGTGTGGGGCATGAAAGTGAAGGTCTCGGACATCACCATACTGCACTACAGACCCTACAGTCATTGCGCACTTAGGCTAATTTGAATTTATTTTAAAAATTCTTCAATAATAAATTAACCCCAGCTTATTGTAACTTTGACTTTATAAACGTCTCAATTTTTAAAGCTTTTTGACTCTTTTGTACTAGTTGTTGTTGTTGTTGTTGTATGACGTTGAGTCGGTATCCAACTCATAGCGACCCTCATAGGATTTTCAATGGCTGACTGTTTCGGGATTGCCTTGGGAGTGGATTGCCAGGTCCTTCTCCCATTTTTGCGGTGCTGGGAATTGAACTCCGGACCTCAGAGACTACAGCGCAGCGCTCTACCAACTGAGCTAAATCCCAGCTGGGATTTTGTACTAGTGATTGGCTGAAATCACAAAATTATTCTACAGCTGTACAAAAATATTTCCTTTCTCTATATTTTTATTTTACAGGGTTTTTTTTTTCCATCTTTAAAAACTTTATTTATATTTCCTTTTTAAGCTTTATTGTTAAAAGCTAAGGCACAAACACACACTGTAGCCCAGGTCCACATAGAGTCAGGCTCATCAATGTCACTGCCTTCCACATCTTGTCCTACTGGAAGGTCTTCAGGGGCAGTGACACGCATGGAACAGTCCTCTCCTATGACAGCAATGCCTGCTTCTGGAGTTTGGTCTCCAGAAGCAGACACTGCTATCCCAGGAGACTGAGGCTGTCTTACAGATCACCTCTTTTTCTTTACCTTAGTGGAAGAAGCGCACACTAAAATAACATTAATAGTATAGTATAGTAAATACACAAACCAGTACCACAGTCCTTTATTATGATCCAATATTACATACTGTGCACAGTAACAAGTGTTGTGCTTTTAAACAACCAGTAGTAACACAGCAGGTTCCTTCATACCAGCATCATCACAAATCCCTGAGTCATACCCTGTGCTATGACACTGTGGTGGCTATGATGTCACTAGGTTATAGGAAGTTTTTGGCTCCATTACCATCTTATGGGGCTGGGATTTCGCTCAGTGGGTAGAGCGCTGCGCTGCAGTCTCTGAGACCCCGAGTTCAATTCCCAGCACCGCAAAAATGGGGGAAGGACCTGGCAATCCACTCCCAAGGCAATCCCGAAGCACTCAGACATTGAAAACCCTATGAGGGTCGCTATGAGTCGGATACCGACTCGACGGCACCTAACAACAACAACCATCTTATAAGACCACCCTTGTCCATGCAGTCTGTTGACCAAAACGTCATTATGTGGTACATGACTGCATATGCACACACATCACACATGCACACACACATGCACACATGCCAGCCGCTTTACAAACCCTCTTCTTCTCTAGAGAAGTCAGGGAAGTCTGAGCAGCAGGGCTGCAGGCGGATGGCACCTGCCATCTTATTTCTGGAAATTCTCACCAGGAGCCAGACCCACCCCACTCTCCCACCCCTTGCACCCCTGACTCACACTGAGGACCTGCACAGAGAGGTGAGTGTTGAGTGGACAACAGGAGCGCGTGCCCAGGGTTAGGCCCCTCCCCACCTCTCCCTGCCTTCTCAAGTCCCCCCTCTCACCCCTCCACAGAAGCCTCAGTTTCTCCATCAGCACATGGGTAATGTGCACGACTGGGACTCATCCTGTTTGTGACATAGGTCTGAGGCCATGCAGAGCTGCAGAATGCACGGGACCATGTTCCTCTTTGGGACCCTTGTTCTTCACGGCACACAAGACTGTCCTCTCACACACTCTTGCATGAGTCTCTCTTCCTGGCAGCATCCAGCTCAAGACCCCTCTTCCCTCTGGCTCTGCAGCTTCCTCCGCTGCTTGTAGCCCCTGAGTCCCATGGTGTGCATAGTACACAGCAGTGTACACTCCAGTGTGGGAGCTGATTCCCTTCTAGAATGTTCTTTGGTAGAGTTTCCTGGAGTGCTCTAGAAATACTACCCTCTTGGCTCTCAAATGTCAGCATAGTTTAAATGTAGTACAGCTGGAATGGTCCAGAATATGCCTTTAGGAACATGCTCTTCGCCCCTCTGGAGGTCTGAAAGGGTTTTGGGGGTTGATGGAGCACAAAAAGTTTCCCTTATTAAACGTTTGGGATATGCTGAGTTAAAAGATCTTCAGGGTATTAACATGTAATAAATTGTTGTTACATTTTTATCTGTAGGCCTTTTCAGTGCCTTTCTTGGTCTTTGATAGAGGTTTTCTCTTCAGGTAGGTAGAAGTACAGTATGCAATAGTTCCCAAACACTCTCTCTCTCTCTCTCTCTCTCTCTCTCTCTCTCTCTCTCTTTCCTTCTCTCTCTTTCTTTCTTTCTTTCCTTCTCTCTCTATTTCTTTCTTTCTTTGCTGGAAATCCACTCTCCTCTTCCTTTTTATTCAAAATGAAATTATGTATGACTAAGGTTCTATGGAGCCCCCGCTGGAAAAGAGTCATCTAATATTTCCTTTGTTAACTTCCTCCCAACTAAATATCATCCTTTCACTAGTAGGAACCCTGACTTCACTTTTTTGTTGCATCCTCCTGCCTGTTCAGCCCACATCCTAGCCTTGAGACCCAGGATCTTTCATTAAATATTAGTACAAAATAGGCAGGCAGGCAGGCACTGACAACTATCCACCAAAACCTCACTGGCTTCTTAAAGAATGTTCCATGGCTGGCCTTGGTAACCTCAGATTTTCTGAGAACAGCCCCCTTCCTGGCCCAGAGATCATGCAGCCCCTGTCCCCAGGGTGCTAAAACGCCAAGGTTCTGGGAAGCCTTATCAAAAATAAGCATCCTTTCCGGTGGATTGTTTTTAGCAGTTAAACTCTGCTGAACCCTTCACAACAGCCTCTTTTCCTGACAATTAGGGGGCTGCATGCCAGGGTGAGCCACACTGCTCTCAGACAGACCACAGAGGTACAACAACATTTTAAACCATGTGGAGAAGCTGGGCATAGCGGCGCACGCCTGTAATCTAAACAACTTGGGAGGCAGAGGCAGGAGGACTGCAGGTTCGAGGCCAGAGGCTGTCTGCATAACTTGTCGAGTCCCTGCCTCAAGATAAAAGATTAAAAAAAGGGCTGGTGGTGGAGCTCAGTGGTAGAGTGCTTGCAAAGTATGCACGAGGTCCTGGGTTAAGCCCCTCAGTAGTGTGAAAATAAAATAAACTAAAATAAACCACACAGAGAGGAAGCCAGGAAGAGTCTGCCCATGCCAGGGAGTGCAAAGCTGCATTCCAGAGGGCCTTGCAGAGGTCCCCAGCTCAAGGCAGGGCACACTCTCAAGAGAGCCTAGAACACAGATGCCGGCAGCGGTGGACACTGACGCAGCACTCAGAGGAAGCCACACCCCCCAAGCACTGCACATTCATTGTGAGCCCAGGAAGCAAATGTTATCATCGCCATCTGCCATCCCCATTGCCTTCATAAGAAGACAGAGGCACGGAGAACTTGCCCATGTGCATGCAGCTAGTTCCCAGCGTGGCCCAGCGCCTGGGGTCTTAGTCACTCCGCTGTGCAGTTCCACCTCTGAGGCCAACTCTGAGCCCACTGCGGATGTTTCCACAGAACAGGCACCTGTCCGTCCCCTGCGGATACTGGGGTTCTCTGAGCGCATGCTCAGCCATGTTGGAGAAGGCAGAGTGGGGGTGGGGAGTGAAAGGAGGAGGGCCATGGGGCTTATGTGTCCCAGGAGGGAGTCTCTATGCAGGGCTGAGTGCAACAAGGCAGGGGGGAGGCCCCGAAGAGTGGGAAACATGGAAAGTCAGGGGCAGCGAGGAAACAATGAACACTTCTGAGCTGCTGGTTTTCCTGTGAATGCCCAGCTGCACGTGATTTTTGCTTGTGCATGTGTATATGTGTGTATGTGTGTGGGGTGGTGACCATTCCAGGCTGTGAGTCTAGAAACTGGGCAGGACCTGGATAAATAGGACACGGGACAAGAGGACTATTATTGGGAGTGTCATGGGTGAAGTGCCAATTAGAAAATGCTGGGGTGTGCCAGTCCACATCTGCCCAGTGTGTTTGCTGTAGCAGTTGGCACACAGGCTGTAGCGGCAGCCCTTAGCCCTAGCCTCTGCTATGACAGCCAATAGCAGCGTGCTGCCGGTCAGCAGCTGGGCTAGGGCCTGGCTCTGGGTGCCACAGGATGGGCAGTCTGGCTGCTTCAGGATTCATGAGCCCATGGGCTCATGAGCTCACAGCCCCAGTCCATTCCCTTTTCTGGGCAGAATAATGTTCCAAAGATTCAGTCATAAGGGTCAAGAGGCAAGAATGACACTAATGTAGATCTTCTCACTTGGTGGGCACAGGGTTCTCAGGGGAGCTGATGAGGAGGGATGAACAACAGACAAAAGTTCTTTCCTTCCTTCCTAAGGATGATCTCCTCAACTCCCCTGCCTCTGTCATCTGTCCATATTCGTGTGTTAAGACATTGTCAGGCACTGTGTGGACACGAAGCCTGAGGCCACCATCTCTGCTCCAGCACAGAGGCACACAGGAATGGAAAGAGCAATTCCAGGTGGCATGTCAGTAAGCGCCAGGTGATGACATGCCTGCCATGCAAGCTGCCAGCATTGAGGGTACAGCATCCAGCAAAATCTTCCAGTGGCAATGAGGTTTAGAGAGAGAGTGTGAAAGCAGGAGTCTAGGCCTGCAGCCTCTTCCTGGGCCCCTGTGCAGGTCACCTCGGCTCCAGGGACCTGAGTTTCCCCTTCTTTCTCGTTTGGGTTACAGGGGCGACTGCTGAGCGGGAAGGGGAAGGAAGGGGAGGTGGACACAGGACAGATGTCAGGAGAGTTTTTCCATGACTCAAAATGTTCAGGGACCAAAAGACAAAGTCGTCTTCTGGGCCCAAATAGGGACTTCCTCTAGGCTAGACGCAAAACCTCTCGAGCCAAATTAAAGTGGTCTTTGAGGGTGACTTGGATATGTTCCATCAGAGGACTTGGGGGACACACATGGAGGCAGGTGGAGAGACAAGGCAGGGCCCAAGGAAGACAGGACTATGTGGGCGACACTGTGTGCGTGTGTGCGCGCGCGCGCGTGCGTGCATGCGAGCACATGCGTATGTGTCTGTGTTCAGCACCAAGGACAGCACCCCATGGGCTGATAAAGGTTGAGCTGGGATGGGACCCTGCCATTTTTAACCCCTTTATCTCCAAATTAAAGCCTCAGGGCCAGGGAGAGGTAGGAGGCGATGACTGAAGCCCATGGCCAAGTTTACTCCTCCTAAGCCAACCCTCTGCCCACTCTCTCTCTCTGTCTGCTAACTTGGAGTGACTTTGGGTTTAAATGGACTGTGTGATTTGTACCTGTCTCGGACTGGGCCACACCACAGGCCATTTCCGGCTAGCTGCCCATCTAGCCTCTGCTGAAATAACGGGGCCCACTCAACTGTCCCCAACTCCCCACCAGGGAAAAGTTTCCAGCAGATGGGGAAAATTCAGTCGGCATTCCAACACCACCCCATCCTCCAAAACACCCTGCTTTGAACAAGGAGGGCTTCTTTGAACTCCTGAGTCCCCAGAAATCCATCTTTCCTGGCAGCACCAGACTCAGAATCAGAGAAGGCCAGGGCAGGAAGTGGCTGAGAGATCACCAGGTCCAGGGACTGAGCTGGAGCTCCGTGGAGGTGATCGAGAGCCAAGAGGGGGCGGGTGGGGCACAGAGCAGGTATGGTGCATCCTCTCACCTCACCAGGCAGCTCTACCCATGGAAATACCATGGGAGATTTTGTTGAAACAAAAGGTTCTACACTTTAAAAAATCAAGCTACCTTTAAATGGCTATAGATTCACATATACTTGGGAGAAATGATATAGAGAGACACCGACCCTGGACCCTTTACCTAGTTTCCCTCTATGGGAAAACTGGTAAAATTATAATTCAGTGTCACACCCAGGATATTGCCATTGAGAAGGCCAAGACACAGGACATTTGCATCACCACAAGGCCCTTCCTGTTGTCCTTTTCTAGCCACTTAGCCTTTTCTAGCCCTTATCTACTCCTTGTTTCTGTTCCTTCCCTGATCCTGGCAACCATTAACCTGTTCCACATTTCTGTAATTTCAAGTATATTATATAAATGGTACCACAGAGGACTAGATTCCCCCCACCTCCCGACTCAACACAGTCTTCTGAAGATTCATCCAGGTTGTTTCCTTGGCCATTAGTCATTTCTTTCCACTGCTGAGTGCCGTGATGTACTACCCCCTCACCTGTTGAAGAATACCTGAGTAGCTTCCAGTGTTCTGCTATTGCAAGTAAAGCTGCTATAAACATTTGAGTGACAGGTTTCTGTGTGAACATAAGTTTTCATTTCCCTGGGATAAACACACAGGAGTGCAATTGTTGAATCATATGGTACTTGAAGGTTGCATTTTTTTTTTCAGTGAAACTGGCAAATGGTTTTCCAGAATAGCTGTGCCATTTTAGATCCCCACTGGCACCATGAGGGTCATCCAGTTTCTCTGTCTGTGTTCCCACCAACATTCAGCAGTATTTTTAAATTTTAGCTATTCTGATAGGAGGATAGCAATATCTTACTGTGGTTTTATTTGTACTTCCCTAATGGCCAGTGATGGTAAATAACTTTTTGTGTGCTTATTTGTTATCTTTGTGTCCTCCTCCATGAAAAATGTCTCTTCATGTATTTTGTCTGTCTTCTAATTGGACAATGAATCATGAGTTTGGAGCGTGCCTTATATATGGTCTGGATAGCAGTCCTTTCCAATATGTGTTTGCAAACATCTTCTCCCTTTTTGTCACTTGTCTCTTCATCCTCTAAAAATGATCTTTCCCAGGGCAAAAGTTCAATTTTGTTGAAGTTCAATGTAGCATCTTAGTGTTGACATCGATTGATGACCTTCTTCATTCAGTCTGAAGTCTTCTGGTTCATGATAAATGACTTAACGGGGCCATCTTCATGTTATGAGGCTGACTCTCGTTTAAATCTCTGTTGACTGGCTTGGTGCAACACCACCCAGGCACGGGGTAAGGACAGGGTACAGCCTCACTTCAGCCAGGTGGAGGCAGAAGTCCACATGTCCCACTGGCCCCCTCTGATGCTGCAGAGAGCGCATGTGTGCTGGTTGGATGATGGCGAGGTCCAGATCCCACGTGATTCCCACTGACCCTGCAGCGGAGCGGCCTCCTTTGCACTGGGCATAGGTGAGAGCCTCACTCTCAGAGAGGCCTCATGGCACCACCCCCACAGGGAAGGGGGAGGCACCTCAACAATGCCAAGTTCTGGGGGCAAGGCCAAGTTCCCAAACAATCTCAAATGAATTTTTGCTGTTGTTGTTTTTGTTGTTTTGCTTTTTTTTTTTTTTTTTTTTGAAATAGGGTCTTGCTATATAGCTCAGACTAGCCTCAAATTCTTGATCCTCCTGCCTCAGTCTCCCAAGTGCTAGGATCATAGGTATGCACCAATATGCCAGGCCAGGGCACCTTCTCACCAGCTGGCAGGGATGGAAGTCGCAGTTCCTACTTGGACTTCTCCAACACCATGCCCTTTGGTGGGGCGGAGTAGGGGCGCCTCCTTCCAGCCTGGCGAAGGTAGAATCCAGGCTCTCACCCTGTCTTGGTTGGGCTGGGTCAGGGGTGAGGCCACAGTGTTGGCTGTGGCATTTGGCTGGAGCAGAGGAGCTCCTGTTTGAAAGTTTTCTATCTTGCTTGTTGTTGTTAGGTGCCATCGACTTGGTATCCGACTCATAGCAACCCTGTGTACAACAGGGGAAACACTATTGTCAGTGCTTCTCTGATGTTCATAGGGTTTTCAATGGCAGATTGATTTTTGGGAGGGGGTTGCCAGGTCCTTCTCTCAAACCTATAGCACTTGGTGTTCCCAGGTGGTCTCCCATCCAGGTACTAACCAGGCCCGACCCTGCTTAGCTTCCGAGATCTGACGGGATCGGATGCCACAGGGATACAGCTGCAGGCCTCTATCTTACTACATTGCTCTTTTCCTGGTCCTTTGCCTGAAGACAGCCGACTCTTATTGGGACTCTTTTGTCTGTATCCATGGACATTTCTGGATGCTCACTTCTCAAACATCAAGTCCGGGAAATACGAGGCCAAAAGAAAGCAAAGTCACTACTATGTCTTTGCTCTGGTCCTAAAGACCCTAGTTGGTCGGTCTTTTTCTCTTTACCTTCCAGGCTCTTCTGATTTTGTGCTATGTAGAATGTCCAGAGTCTTTAATTATCCTTAGCAGGAACATACAAAAGCACATCTGCTCAATTTTTCCCAAAGTGAAAGTAGAAGTTGGTATTTTTAGCATTTGGAAGACCTCAAGTCCGGTTTGGGGATGGCGCTTAATTCAGTTGGTAGAGTGCTGGCTGCTCTGCACTTTCTGAAGACCCAGGTTCAATTCCTAGCACTGCAAAAATGGGAGAAGGATGTGGCAATCTACTCCCAAAGCAATCTCAAAATAATCAGCCATTGAAAACCCTACGAGGGTGTCTATGAGTCTGACCCAACTCCATAGCCCCTAACAACAATAATAACAACAACACAACAATAAGAAATCTAGTTTGGTTGCTTATTTTAGAGAGGGGAAACAGAGGCTGGTGTGTCTCATCCACCATCAAGGAACCTGTCTCCTGAAATTCAGTGGCATATGGCATCTGCCCCCTGGGCCTGCACATCTGACATCCCACCGGAAGCAAGCATCCCTTATGGACACCAGCCCCAGGGCTCCTTGCCATCAACTGCTGCCTGCTGCCTTTGCCTGGAGAATGCCTTATATCTCAGACTCTGGGCTCTCTGAGGGCAGAGACCAGGCCACGTGGCTCACGCCATCCACATAGGCACCCAGCGAGTGGTTAGAAGAATGAATGGTTGCTGATTGCTCTCCCTGTAAATCCAGTCACCCGTCGCCGTAGCTTGGTGAGGGGTGTATCTGTTCCTCTAACTGAGCTGGAGCCAGAGGCGCCTTAAGGATGGAGACAGATGGCAGCTTCTGAAAGAGAGCCACATGCTGGGCAGCAGCAGAGGCTGCGCTCTGTCAGTTCTGGGAGGACACGGAGAAGGATCGCAGATCACACATACAGTGCTCCTGGGCAGGAGTCTCAGGACAGGACACGATCTGAGAACCAATGTGTCATGTCCCAAATTTCTCAGCAGTGTGGCTTAGGACCTGTCCTCCCCACCCTCGGCTCCATGCCAACAGGAACTTGCCTTTCTCTCCCAAATCCCATCCAGGTGGCCCTGGTGAGGACTTGCTGATTGGCTCAGCGGGTGGAAGAACATACATATAAGCAAAGGGATGCACTGTGACTGGAAATTCCTCATGCAGGAGTGAGGATATTTAGCTTTTAAAGGCTTGGCATGGTGGACGGGCTGGGGAAGAGATTAAACAGTGACAAAGGAGTAAAAACCAGTCTAACAGCTGGAGTTACGGGAAGGCAATTTGGGACTGAATCAAAGAAAGAACCTGTCGTCAATGGAGCTGCCTAGCTAAGCTCTTAGACACCTCTTGAAGCAGTGACCTCTGCATTACTAGAAATGCCTGGCAGCTCAATAGCTACTTGAGGGACTTCTTAAATGCCCCTCGGAGTGAGAAGTTGGATCAGGTGACCTATGAACATCTTCCCATCTGAGAGTCTCTGTCGTCAGAATTCACTGGAGACTTGCTTAGCTGTGGATATGACATGGTGAAGGAGGAGGAGGAAATCAGCCCCAGCCTTTAGTGAGCCCCTACTAGAGGGCTCACCAAATGGTTCTGGCTTCTCCCACTCAGGGCACAGAACAGGGGTGTACTTCTCAGGATGCTTAGGGTTGGCTGAGGCCCTGGGACTCATTCTGGGTAAAAAGCTGCCAGTGGAAGTGATGTGTTTCACCTAGGTTGGAGCATGAGCAAGATCTGAGCTCTTTTGCCTCTGGCATGATGACGGGCAAAAATGGCAACTGCTAAGCTGGGCATCGCAGCATACGCCTGTAATCCCAGCCCTCAGGAGGCTACAGCAGGCGGATTGTGAGTTCAAAGACAGCCTGGGATACAAAAAGAAAAAAAAAAAGGCAACTGCTCCATCTGTTGTTGTTGTTAGGTGCTGTCAAGTCAGTATCTGACTCATAGCAACCCTCATAGGGTTTTCAATGGCTGGCTGTTTCAGGATTGCCTTGGGAGTGGATTGCCAGGACCTTCTCCCATTTTTGGGGTGCTGGGAATTGAACTTGGGACCTCAGAGACTGCAGCACCAGTGCTCTACCAACCGAGCTAAATCCCAGCCCCAACTCACTGCTCCATCTAGCTAAGTGTTAATGGGTTGGCTTAAGTTGCTAAGATTTGGAATTCATTGTTATTGCAGCAACACCTATATCATCCTGTTTGATATGGGGCACTGACTTCATTAGTACGGAATAAAAGAGAAAAACATAAGAGATAGTGGGTGAACAAATGGGTGGGGTAAGACAGCAGTTCCAGTGTGTCAGCCCCACACACCTCTGCATTCACCATTTTCAGCCCCCATCACCCAAGTGACACCCCATATGAGCCATCTAATGTAGCTGTGCGCACCCCTGTCACCCCAATGTCATGCCCAACCTCATCTTTACTAAGTTCCTCTGTCTTCATCCTCTTTTCTCTTCTCTCCCATCTGCTCACGCACCTGACCCATTCCCAAAGGCTCAGATCTAGTGTCATGTCCTGCCCCAGAGACCCTCAGGACCACTTTCTAGGATGACTGCAGTTGCTATGGCTAGGATCTCTGTTTGGAGGCCTCCCATGTCCCACTTTTCCTTGTACTGTGTTAACGAACCTCTGCTCTACACACAGGCAGGGATCCAGAAGGTTGCAGCTCATCTGTGTCTGCTGAGCGCATAGCAGGCGCTCAATAAATATTGACGGAATAGAAGGCAGTGCTGTGAATATAGACATGGTATTTCCTACTTATTCATGGAAGCTGCTTAAAAACAGAGGCACTTTTACTAAGGTATCAAGTACAATAATGATTTTTAAAGTCGGCACTGAACCAAATTACTGGAGGGTGGCGAGGTGATGGGCAGAAAGCTGCTTCTGCGCGTTGTTGGGGCCAGAAGCAATCCATGCATTTGAGGCTCTCCCCCCGTACCTGCCACCTGCCCTCCACCCCCTCAGCCATTGTTGGCAATGATATTCCAGCCTGCAAGTTGGCACTGGTATTGGAGAAACTGCAGAAAGCAGGAAAATCCAGACCTATGCCAACATCTCATATGACAGAAGAGGCACTTGGAACTGGTGTCCCTCCTCGGTCAAGACTCGATTCTCCTGGCCTTTGGGACAAGGCTCCTTCACTCTCAGGATGGAGTGTCCTACACTTGTTGTTCCAGGGAAAGTGAGATCACAGGTCATGAGCCAAGACTCAGCGTCATCCCTTCCCACACTCGCTCCTCTTTCCCAGAGCTCCCTGTGGTGAGAACCGTGTGATAAGGAGGCGTGCTGATCGGGTTCCCAGCAAGGATCTCATTGCATTGCTTAACAGCTAACACCGCTGGCTAACAAGTCCTTCAGTCAGGAAGTCCCTCTCGAGGTCTTATCAGAGGCTCTGCTGCTGCTGTGCATATTTATTTCCTCTCCTTGGTACTTCCGTGCACATGGAGAATTGCTGCTTGCCCCTGACCCTTAGGCCCTCAGATGCCTTCAACATCTTTCCTGAATCCCAAATCTCCAGCCAGCACGTTGACAAGTTCTCTAAATGCACTGCTGTTGCTCCCTCCCTCGGGTTCTTTCCTCGCCCTTATCTCCACATTCTTCCCTTATTGCAAGGACAGGCTGGAAACCCTCCCAACATCTTGGAAACAGGAGCCAAGACGCCAAACACAGGCGAATCTCAACTGCTGGCAGCGGGCCAGGCCCCTTCTGGCCTATCAGTAGCCCATTTTTCTGCTCTAGACCCTCTGGGTCACCGTCTCTGACCCGATGGGACTCAGTGCACCCTAGGTTGCCCCTACTTTGGACCCCTGAAGGATTCAGAAAAAGCAAGTAGTTTTTCTTGCTGTTGCTCTTGTCTGTTTGGTTGATTTTCTTATATTTGTTGAAATAACAGAAGAAAGAGAAGAAGACAGAAGAGGAGGAAATAAACAATCCTAATGTGTGACTAATGCCCACATGGTGCCACACCTGGGTTGAGAGCACACAGAGCTGCCTGAGAAGGAGGCAGGACCCTGGGATGCTCTGGCTGACCACTGCCTTCCTGGGCATGGGTGGCCCAGGCACGGCTGTCAGGGGCACATCTGAGCAGCTAGCCACCCTCTTCTTGAATTAACCTCAGTTTCCCCTTGAAATTAATTCTCCCCCATGGCCTGGGGCAACTGGGTTTTTCAGCTTCTAACCCCACCATCTGCCATAGGCAGGGATAATGTACCGGCGAGACCCACTGGACCACTGCAGGGTGTAGGGGAATGAGGTCACCAGGACGGCTCTCAAAGGGCAATTGCCTCCCTTCCCCACTGGGCTCATAGCCCATGCCAGAGCCCCTCAGGACCTCACAGGCACACAGCAGGCTCCAGCCTGGTCCAGAACAGTTGGTGCACTGGAGAGGTGGACGGACCTCTGAGCTTCTCCAATAAGCTTCCCTGACCCTGGCCTTCTGCAGACCTGGAGGAGAAATGATCTCCAAAGCGCCTGCCAGTGTCAAAATCCTAAGCGTACCGTGTTTATGGAGGCCGTCCATGACAGTGCCTGAACCCTGGTCAGCCACATGACCACCGCACAGTATTCCACTGTAAGGATGTGTTACAGTGGACATCTGGGCTGTTTCCAGCTCTTTGTCATTACCTACGAGACTGTTATTGAGAAGAGATCTTCAGAATGGATGTGTTGTGGGATTGGTCCTCCGCTCTGGCCAAGGAGTCAAGGGAGGGCTTCCCAGGGGTGCAGACAGCACCTTCCCTCCCATCTCCCTGTTTGCTCCTTAGCTCCACCTCTCAGGAGCCACAGAGGGCCAGCCCAGGAGCCCAGACCAGCAAGACGTGTGACAATCCCCACATGGAGCACGGAGCGGGTCTCCTACCTGCTGCGGGGGGGCTCGCCCTCGGGAGAAGGAACAACTGCCGTCCAGCTGCTCGCTGCAGTCCGTCGTCCACTGTAGGGCAGAAAGCGGGGTTCAGTAATGGCAGGACCCTCAGGCTCACTCGCCCTCACTCTGCCCAGCCCCTCAGACATGCCCCTGGCCTTCTATGGCAGAGGAGTAGGAAATCTGACTCGGCATTTTCCATGGCTGTTCCAAACACCTTATCCAGGTGACCCCTTGGGGTGGGCCTGGGAAAGGCAAACTCATTTCCCGGCACCAAAGCCCTCCAACGTGATGAAGATCCTGCTATATTCCAAAGTCAACTAGACGGGGCACTGGGCTCCTCTCAGTTTGGGACACCAGCACCGAGTCGGACTGCGTCACCTGGTTCCAGCCACACTGGCCCTCCCGCATGTCCATGGGTGTGGCTGGAGCTGGAGGAGGGCACAAGCATGAGTGACTCTCCCTGGGTCCCAGCTCCAGAGGACAAAGGATCTGGCATCAGGACGAGCCCTAGATGGGCCATCAGAAGGCTGGCTGAAGCTGAGAACTGGGGACCGGGGCAGGGGGCATTGTCCCCAAATTTTGTCTGACAAACACCTGCACCAGAGTCCCAGGAGTCTGTCCTGTGGAGGACCCTGCCCCCCACCCTCCACCCACTGAATCAGACTCTGTGAGGCGGAGGCCCAAGGACCTGCATTTTGACAAACTCTCAAGAGATAAGTTTGAGAGCCACTGAAACCCACGTGGCTTTCCAGACTTCACTCTGTCATTTATGAAATGACAGCAATGCTGGGCAATGCTGCAAGACTGAGCTGAAGGACCTTTGTGGGCTAGAACAGCATGGTGCAAACACAACACCGCAGGAGGAGGATGGCTCCTCGTCAAGGGCTGGCTGGCTGCACAGCCGCGCTTCTACCACAGGGTCAGCTGGCCTCTCTAATGCAGTTGGCCACTGACCTTAACCCACGCTCTGGGTGCCACAGAAAATACAAAGGGAGCTCAGTCTCTATGTCTGACGCCTCTGGTCAAAACTGTGGAGTGTGGATCAATGCCGTCCTGGTTTGTTAAAACCTTGGCTGGGCCACCCTTCTGACAGGGGTCAAGGGCATGACCTTTGTACAGGGAAGACCTTTTGTTAGGATGCTGATATTGTAGGCTGGGTTCAAGTGTGCTCTAGAGTTGTGAGGTCCAAGAAAATGAATGAAACCCACAAATGACTTGACATTTTCAAGAAGGTGGATTTTTAAAAAGAAGCAAAATTAAGTTAAATAACATGCTTTACTTAACCCAATATATCCAAAGTACATCAGCTTAATAAGTAATACAATTTTAATTAGGTTGTGCATGGTGGTGCATATCTGTAATGCCCACACTTGGGAAGCTGAGGGAGGAGGATTGATTGTGTGGCCTGCCTGGGCTACATAGTGAGACCCTGCCTGACGACAAAACAAAACATAACAAAACAAAAATGAGATATTTTACATTTTTTTCCATACTAAGGTTTTGAAATCCACTCAGCACACATTTCAGATGAAGGGAGCCACATTTCAAGTGTTCAAAAGCCACACATGGCCAGTGGCTCCGTATTGGAAAGCACAGCTCCAGAGACATGGCAAAAGCGTCAGGTCCACATAGTGCCCATCTCTGCTCTGTACTGCAAAGGGGCCAACCTTCCTAGGCTCATGAGTCAGCTGACTACTGGCTGGGCTCAGCCAGGGGACAAGAAGAAGGGAGAAGCCAGAGCACTTTCTTCCCCTTCCCCTTCCCCTTCTCCTCCCTCTCCCTCTCCCTCTCTCTCCCCCACCTCCTACCCCCGCTGACCCCCAGAGGCATTCCAGCAGCAACTGGGCTTCACGGCTCCAACCCTCACCTTCTACACATAACCTTGGCCCTGGGCTCTGGCAACACTATCTCCTCCCTTGTGCCTCAAATTAAGAGGTGGTAATAGCCACCTGCAGATGCTAATTTCTAGTAGTTAAGCTTCTTAGCTCTTTTATCATCTGGATAACCAACTCCTGGGATCACACTCCTTCTGTTTGGAAAATTGCAGTCTCAAAGTATCTTCTCCAAAGCATTTATTAATTTTAAAATGAGAAACCCATCAGCTACCACTTTAACCAAGTGAGCAAGATTAATATTACCAATAATAAAACATATCAGCACCGTGGGTGACCTAATATCACCACATCTGGGACATGCTGAACAGGCCACATCACTTTCAAGGTATCCTTGCCCTAAATGAAGAGTCTTAATGTAATCATGGGGCAGGGATTTAGCTCAGTTGGTAGAGCGCCGCTCTACAGTCTCTGAGGCCCTGGGTTCAATTCCCAGCACCACAAAAATGTGAGAAGGATGTGGCAATCCACTCCCAAGGCTACCCTGAAACAATCAGCCATTGCCGGCCGTGGTGGCGCACGCCTGTAATCCCAGCAGCTCAGGAGGCGGAGGGCGGAGGCAGGAGGATCGCAAGTTCAAGACCAGAGGCAGTCTGTGTAACTTAGCAAGACCCTGTCTCAAAAAGTAAAAAAATGGGCTGGGGGTGCAGCTCAGTGGTCCAGCACTTGCAGAGCATGCAGGTGTGAGGCCCTGGGTTCAATCCCCAGTACTGGAAAACAAAAAACAAAAAACAATCAGCCATTGAAAACACTGTGAGTGTCGCTATGAGTCGGACAAGACTCTACAGCACCTATTGACAATAATGTAATCATGGGAACCATCAGACAACCCAAATCAATTGTCTCCAGAATCACTGCCCAGTGCTTATCAAAAGTATTAAGGCTGTAAAAGAAAAGAGCAGACCAGAAAAGATCACAGACTGGAGGAGAACAAGGAGACATGGCAAATGCAAATTCCCACATCATAACAGAGAAAGGACATCTGTGGGGAAACTGGTGAACCCTAAATAAAGTCTCGTCAATAGCCTTGAGCCGCTGTGAATTTCTTCATCCTGATCATTGTACCATGGTTATGGAAGGTGTTCACGTTAGAGGAAGCCGAGTGGCAGAGAATACGTGGAACTATTTCTGCACCTTGACTTGTTTGTTGTTAGGTGTCTGACTGAGTTGGGTCTGACTCATGGTGGCCCTATGTGCAACAGAGTAAAACACTCCCCAACACTGCGCCATGCCTGGTACTATGCCAGTGCTTCTCTGCTATTCATAGGGTTTTCAATGGCAGATTGTTTTGGGATTGTTTTGGGAGTCGGTTGCCAGGTCCTTCTCCCATTTTTCTGCGGTGGTAGGGAGCAAACCCAGGGCCTCAGAGAGCGCAGAGCAGCACTCTACCAGCTGAGCTAAACTCCAGCCTGTACTCCTTGGTTATAAGCCTAAAATAACTTAAAAAAAAAAAGTAATATAAATGTATGCATATTCATATATATGCTATGCATACATTCAGGTATACATACATACAAGTATGTATACTAGCCTTTTGGAATGAAATATACATATGCATATGTGTGTGTATGTGTGTGTGTGTGTGTGTGTATGTATAATATGTTTAGACTACTGTAAAAGCAATCCTTTTGCTTTACATTTTACAGTGGTTTCTCCTCTCCTGGGTAGAGCCTGGCTGAAGCTAATGGTGGGGACGGTTAAGATTCAAGGTGACTACCCATGCTAGGAGACCTCTCAGAAAATGCTTCCCCTCTTCCAAGTGTCCTGGACACTTCAACCCCAGCTGCATGCACTGATGTGGCATCCCACAGAGTGCTGGCGCACCAGTGGGCACATTTCCTCCTGGAGTCAGCCTGGCCCCTGGCAAGGTGGGACCTGCCAACAAGTAACGAGCCTGCACAGAGAGGAGGCTCCCCATGTCAGTCACTCTCTTACCCTGGTTAGTGCATTGTCACAGAGCAGCTTCAAACTCCACTCAAATGGCTGTGGTGTGTCTACAGTCAGCTTTACATTTGCCAACCAAGTCACCTCCTGAGCGCCTTCTGAGAGCCTCCTAGCCAAGCACATGCCCTCGAGGGAGGGGAGATGTGTGCCAGCAGCAATGCAGAGTGAAGAGGTGTGACGGGGTTAAGGAAGGACATTGTCTCTACAGGAGCCATGAGGAGAAGAACATAGGATGCCCCAGGGTCCCAGGGAAGAGCAAGCCTGAGTGGGTAAATGAGGGCAGGAGCACACTGGGCAGCTTAGGGACAGACCACAGCTGTCAGGCCAAAGAATTCAGAGACTGCTCTGTGGACAAGGGCTGGGCTGCCACTGGGGAGCATCTCTGGGAGCAGGTAAGGATGCAGAATTGGCCCAGTGGGAAGCGAGGCAGGGCTGGGTCTCCTGGTAGGTTTCTCAGCAGCAGAGAGATGGATACGAAAAAGGGATCTAAAACATGGAATAAGCAAGGAGCAGGTGAAGGGGACATCTGCAGAGGAAGGCAAGCACCGGGCTGAAGCCCACAGAACTGCTGAGCCCAGGTGGGCAAGGCAGGACACAGGCCCAGCCCCCAGCAGGTGCAGGGGCTGCGGTCCCACCTGTGCAGGTTTCCTGACACACGGGGAACTAGCAAGTGTGAATTATCACCCTCATCACCCTAAGCTCTACCCACCAGGCATGTGGTGTTCCCAGCCACGCTGCAGCTCCTGGGTCATCTCCTGCACCCAGCTGCTGCAGTCACCTCCATAAGGACACATGTTTCTGCCCTGCCCTCAAAGCTGTCAAGGTCTCTCCTCCCTGCCCCAAAGCTCCTCTGGTCTCTGCTAGGATTCTCCTGTCAGCAGCTCCTTCTCTCTCCTGCTCTGCCACCTGCCTCCCTTTCCTCCCTCTGAGCCACTGCCTCGAAACCTCCAGACAGACCTCCCCAGAACTATCCTGATCTGGATGAGATGGATTTAGAGTGGGGCAGGTTCCCTCTCCAAACACTCAGCCTCGTGCCTGAAATCATGCAGAGAACATTTCTCCTTTGGGGCAAACAGGATCCGCAGCCTGGAGCCTCAGAACCACGTGCGTCCTCTAAGGGGTAGAGGTGATGTCTCACTTGAAAAAGTGATCCAGCAAGAGGCAGGACATGTGGGAATTTTCACATGTGGGAATAATGCACATTGCAAAGCAATTTCAGGGCTTCCAACCATAGCTGTTATAATTTATAGACTAATTTTAAATTCTGGAACAAATAGGACACAGGGTTAAGATCTGATAAACAAGCCAGACATGGTGGTGCACACCTGTAACCCCAGCACTTTGAGAGTGGAGGCAGGAGAATTATGAGTTCGAGACTAGCTTGGGCTACATAGTGAGATCCTGTCTTAAAAAGCCTAAATAATAAACAGACAAAGAAATAAATAAGATTTGATAAACATGGGAGTATAGATGTTTATTCTGAACTCAAAATGGATGTCTATTATTCTATATTCCTATCTGTGCATTTTAAATATTTCACAGCTTAAAAAAAAAAACAATTAAAATCTGTTAGTCATTTGCATCTCAGGATAGGCAGTATTTTTTTAATAGACTTTGGGAATTATTGGGGAGACTGAGTGGCATTGAGCTTTGAAGAAGGAGGAACAAGAAGAACAAGTCTTGGGGCTGGGGAGGTGGTCGGTGCTAAGGATAAACCAGGCCCACTTCACAGTGTCTAAAATCTCCCCAGGGACTGGCCCCACAGCTATCAAAGACTGTGACAAGAGCCACGCCATATATTTAATCAGTACAGGAACAGAAAAACAGATCAACTGATAAAAATGTACCCATAAACAAATTAATATACAAATGAGAACTTGGTATATCATAAGATAGAGTTTCAAGTCAGGGAGGAACGAGACACCCCCATAGCCACATGGTATCAAGACAACTGGATGGCCTCTAAAGAAAGAATTACTCTAGATGTCTCCCTTGCACCATCCCTGGAAAACACATTCCAAGTTGATAAAAATGCAAGGTACAAGTTCAAACTAATTAACACTTGGAATTTCTATGCATGTGAAAAAAGAAACCATTAATAATAATAATAATAATAATAATAATAATAATAATAAAAGACATGTGAGGGGCTTTTAGCAATGTGTATAGCCAAGGATTAGTAACCACAATACATAAAAATTTCATTTAAATCAAAGCCTATTCTAAAGCTGATTCACACTGCTTAATATTTCCTCCTAAGGGCTTCCTACATACTCTTACTTTGCCCACTTGGCAAACATGGAGACTGAGGCATAGTGTAATTAAGTAACTTGCATAGGATTATACACCAGATGTGGTGGTGAATGTTGGTAATCAAGTTGCTGAAGAGGATGAGTCAGGAGGATTGAGAGTTCCAGGCCAGCCTGGGCTACACCTTTAAGCCTACAGCCCTACCACTGTGGCCTCTGATCCCATCAGATCTCAGAAGCTAAGCAGGGTTGGGCCTGGTTAGTCCTTGGATGGGAGACCGCCTGGGAACACCAGGTGCTGTAGGCTTGGGAGAAGAACCTGGCAGCCCACTCCCAAAACACAATTGGCCATTGAAAACCCTATGAATAGCAGAAAAGTACTATCAATAGTGTTTCACCTGTTGTATGTAGGGTCCCTACAAGTCGGACACTGACTTGATGGCACCTAATGACAACAACATAGATTACATAGCCAAAAAGTACAGAATGAGCAAAAGGCCTACATAGGTATTAAGTACAGCTGGTTCTAAATGCAAAGTGTGGTTTGGGATTCCTCTAAGATTCTAACCAGAAGTTTTTATTTGTTTTTGTTTGTTTGTTTATTTGGGTATGAAGAGTCCCCTGAAAGTCTCATATGTTAAAGGCCTGGTCCCCAGCTAGTGGATCCATTCATTGAGAAGTGACTGGATCCTGGGGACTCTAACCTAATCAATGGCTTAATTTCTCTATAAAACAATGGCATTACCGGGATATGAGGCTTTGTTGAAGGAGTAGATCCCTGGGTGCATGCCCTAAAATGGTACACATTTTCCCAGTTTCCTTCTGTTTTTCTTCATCTCTCTCTGCTTCCTGGCTGCTGTGGGTGAGCAGCTTCCCTCTGCTATGCCCTTACACCAAGATGTTCTGCCCAGAAACACAGAGCCATGCATCTGTGGACTGAGACCTCTGAAACCATGAGCCAAAACAATATCCCTTCCTTCAAATTATACATGTCACATATTTTGTCACAGTGATGAAAAATGACTAACCCATCTATAAAGGATCTTACTGGGAAAACTGGTGAAATACAAGATCTGTAGATCAAACAATAGTATTGTAGCAATCTTCAGTTCCTCTACTATAATTATGTAAGAAAGGGTCTTTGTTCGCAGGAAATACACATGAAAGTGTTTAGGGATAAAGGGATATCATGTCAGCAACTTACTCCCAAACGGTTCAGAGAAAAGTCATATATATATGTGTGTGTCTCTCTTTTTCAAATTGTTGCTTTAAAAGCAACATATATATATATATATATATATATATATATATATATATATATAAAATATATAATTATATATTTAGATAGAGTACAAATGTGGAGAAATATTAGCAACTAAAAACTAGGAACCCTGGGTGAAGGATATTCTGAAAGTCCTCGAACTATTATTGTGATTTTTGTCTGTATTTGAGATTATTTCAAAATGAAAAATCATCTAAGAGGCCATCTTACCCAGGGCTTTCTAACCAAGAGGGTATCAGAACCATCTGGGAGGTGTGCTGAAGGTCCACGTGCTGAGATCTAGAGAAAAGGCTGGATCATCTCCTGGGCTGTGAAGAGGGCCTGACCCTTAGCTCACCTGCCTCACCCCACTTGCACTGTTTATGCCAGAGTGGCCTCTGTGCTGTGCCTCCAGGTGGGCCATGTCCCCTCTGCCTGGAGTACTCTTTCCCAAGCAGCCTAACCTCTCAGGTCCTTCAGATCTTCGAAGTTCCCTTCCAGCAGCCCAGTACTGCACCCTCTTCTTGCCTCACTCCTGAACATTTCATCTTGTAATGTCCAATTTATTGTCTTTCCCACCAGAAAAAGGAGTGTTGGGAGGACAAGGACCATCACGGTTGGCTCTGTTCATGACTTTCCCCCAAGGCCTACAACAGCACCTGAATGAATAAATGCTAACTCTATCATATTTTACGACACAGCTAACAGTATGATTTAAACAACTACTTTTTATCCTAGAAACCACCACCTAACAATGTCTAGGAGATCATGCTAAGTAAGCAAGCAAGCTAAAACTTAAATGTATGCTACAAGTACACCTTTGTAGAAGGTGCACAAAGAGAAAAAATACTCAAAAATTATATTAATTCTTGTCATAAAACAATGGGTGAATTTTTTTCTGTTTTCCAATTGTTTCTGTTTTTTCAAATATTGCTTTAAAAGCAAAATAAAATTTAACCTATTGAATAAAATGTCTGGAATCAGATTTAAAAATGCTTGTACTAGCCAACTATTGTCACTGTAGCAGAAAAACCAACTGAAACAAATTTATGGAAGAGAGACTTATTGGAAGCTCACAGTTAGAGGATCAGTTCATAATGGCAACAGGGCAAGTATCACAGTGGTAAGAAGCAGGGCCCGTGTCAGATTATCCCACAGCATCACAGGGCAGGAGACAGAGCTTTCCAGAACTGCAGGTCCTAGGTAGAAAGTTCTGAAAGCCCACCCCCAGTGACTCATTTCTACCAAAGTAGACCCTGCCTTTCAAGGTGCCATAGCTCCTCAGGACAGTACCACGAGCTGGGGATCCAATGTTAAATCACATGACCTTTGGGGGACATTTTATATTTAAATCATGACTGTGTTCAATCTCACTAGAAATCAAAAAAATACAAATTAAAATAACAGCACTGATTGCAGTGTTAAGAACAGAACAGCCATTTTGGAGAGGAATTTGGTTGTAGCCATCATAATTAATTTCGCTTCTCAGCCTCTACTGATAGAAACCTTTTATTTGGGCAGAAAGAGGTATGTTCAACAGTAGGCATTGAGGTTTTGTGTATTTCCACTGGAACGTTTAGAAGTAAACTGGATGCTCATCATTAAATAATCTACATTGAACTACTGTGTAGCCAGGAAACAGAACACAACAGATGTATGAGCCTGGAAGAATCCTAGGGCATATGGTTAAGTGAAAAAATGTGAGTTATGGCCGGGCGTGGTGGCGCACGCCTGTAATCCCAGCGGCTGGGGAGGCAGAGGCGGGAGGATCACAAGTTTGAGACCAGAGGCAGTCTGTGTAACTTAGCGAGACCCTGTCTAAGAAAATAAAAAAAAAATGGGCTGAGGTGCAGCTCAGTGGTCCAGCACTTGCAGAGCATGCAGGAGTGAGGCCCTGGGTTCAACCCCCAGTACCACAAAAAAAAAAAAAAAAAAAAAAAAAAGTGAGTTGTTAAACAATATATCCATGGGCTATATGATTTTGAGATAACATATTTCTGTAAGTCATATGTCTATCAGTAGATGTCTAACAATGATGAGAAAGTTAACTCGCCAACCTAATAGGAGGTGCAGGCAAGGCAGTGAAATGAGGTGTATTTAAGGGAGATTTTATTGTTAATATTTGAATTCTTATGTACCATGCAAATATATGCATATGGTGCTTATGTAATTAAAATTTTATTTTAATAAGGCAAAAGTATATAATGAGTTCTCCATGCTTAGCCACCCCATGGTCCTCCTATAAACTCACTTCTTCTGTTAAGCCTTTTATGAGTGGTCCACCATTGAGCGCTTCCTCCTGCAAACAAAGATGGCAGGGAAAATGGACCCAAGGGTAGGAGGAAATGCAGAAATGGGATAGAAAGGGGATGAGGCAATAGTGAGCAGGTAAATAGGGAGGCAGAATGGAAGGAGAAACATGAAGGGAAAGAGAAGGAAAAACATGTTAGAAGGAGACAGCAAGGTGATCTGAATGTGCTCATCCCCTCCCATATATCTGCATTGCTGCACCCCTCTCTTAAAGAACATGTCACGATTTAGACAAAACCCAGAACATCTACGTGCCTGACAGCGTTGAAAATGACTATAGGAAGCTGTCTTCACCCGCAGTGCCTCTGAAGTTGACCTATTAAAAAGAATGTATTGGAAACCACACTTCAATAAATGTATCTGCCCTAGACCATGTCTCCACATTCTACCCTCCAAGACACAGCTGGTATTAGAGAAAAGAGAGAGTCATGCTCTGCCTGGGGTGTCAACCCCAGGAGGATATCAGAGTCACACAGGCAGTTTTAAAAATGCCAGTCCCCAGGCCTCTCCCCACTCCCCTGAATCTCTGGGGCAGGGCCTGTGCACTCATGTTTCCCAAAGTTTCCCAAGTGATTCTGTTCAGCCAGTTGTAAACACTGCTTTAAAGCTTTCTGATGATTTACCATGTTACTCACTAACATCAGAAGGGTCAAACTTTCCCCACCATCCTGTCCAATCTCTTCCATAAAGGGTTGATAATCAACAAGATTTAGAGTCCTAATTCTCTCTCTAAAAGAGATCAAGTGTATTCAGGGCAGTATGGTCACAGACCTAATTCTTTTTCTACAGAGGGAGAAAAAAACCCATCAGCCACCTGACACCCTATCAGTCACATCTTGTAGCCTGTAGGGAGCCAAAGCAGGTGGGGTAGGGATGGGGCTTCAGGGCCAGCTCAACTACCACCAAGAAGATCGGCTTGGCCATTTTCCATTTCTATGTCTCAGTTTCCCTTCTGAAGAACAGTGCTCACATTCCTTCTTCGCCCAAGGACAGAGTGTGAACGACTTTCAGGATGTGACTTTGGGGAATCCACTAGAGAACAGTTAGTTCTAAAATGTATAAAAAGGGTATAAGTTAAAATATGATATTGGAAAGAGTTGGGAAATTTAAAACATCTATTCTCTTGGCTACTCATCTGAGGGAAGCTAGCTCTATCAATCTATCCATCTGTCTGTCTATCTATCTGTTGTAGTTGGGATATGAAATGTCCCTTGAAGGCTAATGTATTGAAGGCTTGGTCCATAATACAAGGTTCAGAAGTGGTACTGAATTAATTAATGGATTAATCCATTGATGGATTCATAATTGAATCAACTTTTTAGAGATGATGGAAACTGTGGAAGGTGGGGCCTAATTAGAGTAAATAGATCACTGGGGCCATGTCTTTGAAGGGTATATCTTATCCATAGCTTTGTCCTCTCTTTGCCTCTCTTTCTCTGCTTCCTGGCTGCCAGAAGGTGAGCAGCTTTATTCCATTACACCCTTTCTGCCATGATGCTCTGCCTTACCACAGCCCAGAAACGATGGAGTGGATGACGATGGACTGAAACCTTTAAAACAATGAGCCAAAATAAATCTTTCCTCCTTCAAGTTGTTTTTTTCTCAGGGATTTTGTCACAGTGATGAAAACAAACACACTATTTACCCATCTATCAGTTCACCCATCCACCCATGCATACATACAGGCATTCGTTTACCCACCCACCCATCTACCTGCCCATTCTTCTTTTCTTCCTATTGTGGCTGGGGAAGGGACTAGGGAACACAATTGTACACGTATCATGAGGCATTTTCCTCCTCAGTGTCTACTGCCATCTCTTAGATCTTAAAAAAAAAAAATGACCTCAGCAACTGAAGAGCAATATTCTTTTCCACTCCCTCAGGCCTTCTCAAAGTTTCCAAGATTCTTCACAATTTTTCTCTCCCAGACACATCAAAACACTACCACAGACAGGCAGACTGGGACTGTGTGTGTGTGTGTGTGTGTGTGTGTGTGTGTGTGTGTGTGCATGCGCATGCACTTGTATTTGCTTCCATTTAAAATAGTCATCAGATTAAATAAAAATAAGCAAAAGGCTTTAGCAGAACCATTTCCCATATGTGTCAATAGAGATTATTTTTTTACAGAAGTGTCTGATGTAGACATGTCTAACCTTGGCCTTGAGAAGAGTTGGCAACAGCTGTCCCTCCTCTCCCAGCAGCATGCAGGCCATCTGGAATCCTGACAGATGTCTGCATTCTTCCAGGGAACTCCAGAGCACACAGAAAGTTTAAGGGTTGCATCTGAATGTCACTACTGGTGGTGCTTCTCAGATTCTGCCTCAGAACAAGCATTCACTTAAAGTCCTGCCACAGCCCTGCCTTGCCTACTTCCCACATCTGGACTTCCAAGGGTGAGTCAGGCCCACTGATCCCAGGAGCAGGACAGAGAAGTGTAGGGCCAGGCTGTGGGCATTTCACTCCCTGGGCTACCTTCTGGTAGCTCAGCAGTTCTACAGGCAGATGGGAGGCCAGGGGCCCTCCTTTCCAAACTGTCTCCCTGATGACTGCTCTGAGCATAGAAATTCTACTACTGACAAAGCTTTCCTTTGGGGTGAAGCTTCTGGCTTTCTTGGACCTTCCTCTTGTAAGAGTGGGTTTCAGGTGGAAGAACTACCAAGGGTGACTTGCTGTGGGTGTGAGTTCCACACAGTGCAGGAGGCAGGCAGCACACACCACAAAACACCATGCCAGCCCTGGACACTACACATGGAGCCTGCGCCTGGGGACACGAGCTCTGGACATGTCCAGGTGGCTGTAAGAATTAGTTCACTTATTTCCTCCTCTTCCTGCCTGTGATGGTTTATCTTCACTGTTGACTTGACTGGATTGGAAAAGGCTTGGGAGATTAGTGGAGCACACCTCTGAGTACATCTGTGATGATGTCTCCAGAGATAATTAGGATCACAAGGGGTCTGATCTAATGAATGGTTTAATACACTGATGAACTCAAAAGTTGAATAGACTACTGGGAGTTGGTAGAACTGTGGAAGGTGGGGCCTGGTTGGAGGAAGTAGGTTGCTGCGGCATGTCCTTGGGGCCTATATCTTGCCCTGGCACCTTCCTATGACTGCTTTGCTTCCTGTCTGCCATGTTGTGAGCTACTTCACCACACTCTCCTTGCACTGATGGACTGAAACCTCTGAAACTGTTAACAAAATAAATCTTTTATCCCTTAAGTTGTTTAAGTCAGATATTTCATCACAGTGATGCAGAAGTAACTAATGCACTACCCAAGGCAACCCAAAGAGATTCATTTCGCTTGGAAATTTTCCAATCCATCCTGCTTACCTCCCCTGTCCCCTCTAGGTCATGATATTCCTAACTGTACAAAAGGGTGGTTTAAACCAAGAAATGAAGTTATACAAATAAATTAACATGCCCTCAGACAAGACCTCCCACCATACTCCTTGCAATCACTGTAGATTACCGGGTCACTCACCCAACACCCTACTGCCTGCATTCCTCTTGGATCACAGCCACCCCCTCTGTTACCCCTTTGTCCTTTTGTGGGATTTGGAGATCCATGAGATGGTTCAGGTGCCCTGGGTCAAGGGGTTTCCTGCTGGTCTCTCCCTCTCCTGAACATAATCCCAGGCTCAGTCCAGCCCCTTCTTTGCCAGTTCCTGGACCCCTCCACCTTTGGCTTGAAGCACTCCACTCTGGGACAGCCCTCCCGGCCTTCCAGCTCACTCACAGTGTTACCAGAACTCCAGTCATTCTTCACTTCCCCAGGACCTCAAATCCACTGACCTCCCACTCTCCAGGACCCACCATCTGCCTTGGGTGCCTGCTTCCATCTCAACTGGCTGGGAAGCCACCTACATCACCATCCTCACTCCCTCATCATCCTTGCCCTCTCCCTCCACTGTACTCCCTGATGAACTAAATCCTGGCTAAGGCCATCTTTCTAACTCTGCGCCTGCGCTGGCGTGGCTGAACACCCCTGAAGAAATCCCCACAGCTCTGCTGCAGGTGCCATTTTAGATGCACAGCTGCAGGATGAGCTGCTGGGGTTGGAGAGGTCCAGTGCTTCAGCAACCCTCCCCCTGGTCCTGGAACATTCTCAACAGCTCCCAACCATGTTGACAACGCTCCTGTTTGACTGCACAGCCCCCCCCTCCCCATCGCTCTTCTCTTTCCAGTTCAGCTCCTCCAAATGGTGGTGTTACCAGTCTATCTCCGACATCTCTTCTGCTCTCCCTTGACCAACCCAGCCAGACCTCTGCCTCTGCCACTCCACCAGAACCGGTCTAGTCACCACCACCTGTGGCCCCACTGCTCAGCCAGCTAATCTCGGTCCTCCTCTTGCATGGCCCAGCAGCAGCAGCTGCGGTAATCCATGGCTCTGCTCACTTCCTGAATACTTCCTTCCCTGGCCTTCGGTACTTTGCCATGACCTGATTTCCTTCCAACTGCACTGGGCTCTCTGGCCAGCTCCTTTTCCCATCCCTTCCTTCCTGGTGTGGGCGACCCCAGAGCTCAGCCCCTCACCTCCTGTTAGCATAATCCCCCTTCTCTCTGCCTCACGGGCCTGGCAATCCCTTCCCCTCTGCCCCAGCACTCTGGCCACCCGGCTGGGCTTGGGCTCCTCCTGCAGCCCAGCACTTGGCACGTGCTGTCCCTCTGTGTGGAATACTCTTCCTGCCTTTCCCCACCCCGAGTGACATTGCCCCTGACCAGTTTATTTAAAGTTGCACCCCACTCCCAGCTCCTCCTCACCACCCCCTTCCATTTCCTTGCTTTATGTTTCTCCATTGCAATCGTCACCCACCCCTGGATCCTAAGTTCCATGAGAGCGGAGCTTTCTGTTTGTTTATTTGCAGAAACCCCGCCTCAGAGCACAGGTGGAGCTCTGTGTACCCCTGCGGATCAGGTAATGAGTAAATTATAGGCTCATTCACACTTGTGATTTTAGGGCTTCAAGGACACTAAGGAAAGCATTGCTTCTGTTTCTGTTTCTCCTACAGGGTTATTTTCTACTCCTTTCTACCCAGTAGAGGTGGGGTAGGAGACCATTGCGGCTTCAGGATTTCCCAGGCTGACTCCTGGTCTGAGCTCCACACAAAACATAAGTCTATTCTGTCTTTCTAAAATGCCAGAGAGCTGGATTTTCTGCCCACCCAGCCAGGTGGTTGCACTTGGCTTTTCTCCAGAGTAGAGCTCTCAAGTAGCTTGCCCTCTACTTGTCAGAGGAACTCTGGGCTTAAGGTGGACAACAAGTACAAGAAGGGCCCTAGGATACTGACTCTGGGCAGGAGATGAGACCTTTCTGTGCTTCCTCCTGTGGGTGGCACCTGCTTCTCTAAAGCTTCTGTACCCCTTGTCCTTCTTGATCTTCCAGTATTCCTGACGCAGCAGGGTCATTCCCATTTGCCAGATATGAAAACTGAGCCTTTGACATTGGGGGCTTTGCTCAAGGTCAGATAGGCAGCCAGAAACAAATCTGGAAGCAACTCTTAAAGATATCAAATGGATTTATTTATTTTTATTTATTTATTTATTTATTTAGTGGTACTGGGGGTTGAACCCAGGGCCTTGCGCTTGCATGGTTTGCAAGTGTTGGACCACTGAGCTGCCGTCTCCAGCCCATTTTCTTTACTTTTTTTGAGACAGGGTCTCACTAAATTATGCAGACTGCCTCTGGTCTTGAACTTGCGATCCTCCTGCCTCCACCTCCCGAGCCGCTGGGATTACAGGCGTGCGCCACCACGCATGGCTCTCAACTTGGAATTTAAGGTGTCAGGTAAAGATACACATTCATACTTTGTTCAGGAGAGCATAAAACTTCCAAATCTCGGTCTAAACTTTCAGGTAAGGTTATCTCCCATCTAAGACAATGGCTGCCAGAGTGACCCTGGAGGGACAGGACTAGCTGAATATTCTGGACACAATGCCTCATGCATCTGAGTACATCAGCATGCAAAGCCCTGGGGCAGCAGCCCAGGAGGTACATTTCTTAGGCTACCCACAACTGCCTGCCTTTGAAATCAGAGAAGATATTTGCAAGCTACAGCTTTCTGATGGTGTACATTATGCATAAGCTGTAATCTCCAGATCTCTTCTAGAACATAAGTTTATGAAGGATAGGTTTATGAAGGATAAGTTTATGAAGGATGTGCTAGGCACATAGCACATAGTAGGTGCTCAATAAATGGTTAAGCACCTAGGACATAGTAGGTGCTCAATAAATGGTTAGCACATTTAGCACATAGTAGGTATGTGCTAAATGGTTGTTCAATGATTCATGAGTCTGGGTGGGTAGAAAGAAGTAGAGGGGGTCAAGGGTGCACAACCAAGGTAGAGGCTTCCATCCTGGATCCCAAAGCCTCTCTTGCAGGATTCTGGGTGCTATGTCAGGGGGATCATCCACACCTTGGCAGTCTAGGGCCAGGTGACCAGATGCAGCCAGAATTAGGGTTCCTGGTCTCCCTGCTTTGAGTTTGCCAAGCCCCCGGCCCTGGGCCAGTGCTTACCCGGGAGATGTGGGACTGTGTCCTCTGGCTCTCGCCATCGGCCTCCGTCTTGTCTGCCAGCAGCCCCTGCACCTGGTACTCCAGCACGTAGCTGTCGATGAAGCGCTCCAGCTCCTCGATCTCCTGGGAGCGGCTGCTCCCTGCCTCGGATGAGGCCGACGCCGCTGAGGAGTTCTCCATCCCTCCAGCTCACGGGCCAGGCGGGCTGCTGGGAAAGAGGACAGACATGCTCTGTGAGACGCTGCTGGAGGCCGGTGGATGCCTCCCTCCTAAGGAAACACTCTCTGCTCCTGGAAGCATTTTGGTCTCTCAGCTACCAGGAAAGTTGTTCAGGGACTGGCTTATTGTTAGCATAAAGAATATGCTGAGTTCCAGCCGGGCGTGGTGGCGCAGGCCGGTAATCCCAGAGGCTTGGGAGGCGGAGGTAGGGGGATCGCCAGTTTGAGACTAGAGGCAGTCTGCGTAATTTAGTGAGACCTTGTCTCAAAAAAAGTAAAAAAAATGGGCTGGGGGCGCAGCTCAGTGGTGGTCCAGCACTTGCAGAGCATGCAGGCGCGAGGCACTGGGTTCAACCCCAAGTACTACACACACACACACACACACACACACACACAAATAATAAAAAATAAATAAATAAATAAATACGCTGAGTTCCCACTGTGTGAAGAGAGAAACTGAGGCCCAAGAAGGCAGGTAACTCGTTGAGTTGGCCAGCACAGGGACTGTGTGGTGTTCGGGCTGGTACCTGCCTAGGCTCACTGCTTGGGAAGAGCAGAACCTAAGCCCTGCTGCCTGACTTGACCTCACAAAATCTGCCATGAAGCAGAACAGACCTTCATGTCCCTGATCCAAGAATTAGGAGGTGTAGGGGTCCCAGACACAAACGCTCTAATAGACCTGAGCCCTCTAAGAAAATGTCTCCTTCTGTAGAGACATTTCTCCTCTGGTCACCAGACTGTCCCCCAAATTAGTTGCAGCCTGTGGGCCTCAGGTTATCAGCTCCATCTCGCAACCTTGCTATGGTGCTGGACGCAGGCTAAGTCAGTCTGTAGGATTCTGACTGGCTTTTACTGACAGAATGTGAAAGGCCTGGGGGGTGTCTGTGGATGTGACCAAGCATGGACGCTGCCTGCCCACCCTCCAGGGGAGCATGGCCACACCAGTAGCCCTCTGGCCCCCTCTTGGGCTCAGTCTTGCAGACATGACCAGCCATGCCTGGGATGTGTATTAGGCCAACCAACAAAACTGTGATTCCCCCATGTCTAGGCTGGGTCAACCCATCCTGGGGGGCAGGCTAAGCCTGCTAAGACACCACCACTCCCCTTCATTACCTCTCATCCTCTGCAGTCACACCTGACTGGCCTTGGAGTGGAATGAGCTATAACACTTCTCCCTTCCAGGATAAGAGACCATCTGCTTTCCTGCACAGGCTAAGGGCTATAAGGCTCATTTTCTGTCCCTTTCAGTATTTAGGGACCTGTGATCACAAAAGGTCCCACTCAGCCAGAGGAAACGGAGCCTGCACATGTTTCACCAACACAACTAGTCTACCAGCCCACCACCTTGCCAAACCACAAAGCAGATCTGAACAGTGGACGCACAAGGCAGGGAAACCTCACGGGGCTATGTGGTGCTACTGCGGATAAGGAGAAAGTTCTCATACATCAGAAAGAAATTTGAATGTCAAAACCGTGGACTCCTGAGTGGTCTTTTAGAACCCAGTAATCTGGTAATAGTCAAGAGCTAGTGGAGGGTGTAACTGTAGTGGATGCAGGGCAGGGCACAGAAGCACTGCCAAGACCATGAATACAGATTCCCCATCCTCCCAAGGTGCTGGTGATAGGGAGAAAGAACTTCTCTAGATACTGGCCTCTCAACTTATAGAACCATGAGACAATAAGCAGGTGCAACTGCCAGCTGCTCAGGTCATAGTGACTTGTTATATAGCAGTAGAAACCTAACATGGGGTGCTCCCTCCACCCCCAGGCATGACTCCTCCCTCCATTTCTAAACTTAGAGATACTTACACTCATGGAATGCTAGAGCAGCACCCTAGAGGCCAACTGACAGGCAGATGGAACCCCTGGCTTAGTGGCAGGGTAGTAGGCAAAAGCTTCACCTAGACGTGGATAGGGCTGGGATTTAGCTCAGTTGGTAGAGCGCTGCTCTGCAGTCTCTGAGGTCCCATGTTCAATTCCTAGTACCTCAAAAATGGGAGAAGTATGTGGCAATCCACTCCTGATGCAATCCTGAAACAATCAGCCATTGCAAACCCTATGAGGGTCGCTATGAGTCGATACCGACTCGACGGCACCTAACAACCACTGCCACCACTAATAGGAATGTGAATGTTTACTGCACCCATATCACGTTCCAGGAACCCTTCTCAGACTTACATGACTTCGTCTATTTCACCCTCATAACAACCCTATGAAATTGGCATCATCATTCTACTTAGTACAAGAAAGGGAGGTTCAGAGAGGTTAATTCATGTGCCTAAGTTTGCATGGCAGGGTTCAGGTCAATAGGACTGTGTCGACACCCCACTGTCTCTTCTCCTTCCCACCTGCTGGCAGTCTGCTTGGGTCTTAAGGACATCTCCCCGTTCTCCATGCCCCATGGCCCTGTCAATGAACAGTGAATTCTTCAAGTGCCGTGTGTGTGGGCTACAGAGGGCTGGCCCTGTGCCTGCTCAGTGCCCAGCCCTGGGCAGGTGGCCTGAGCTGGACAGGGATGACAAGGCTAATGTCCAGACAGGGCTGAAAAGGAGTCACCCGCAGACACAGTTGGTACCTAAGGCCACACCCATTATTCCTGGAAGACTTCAGCTCTTATCCAGGGCATCCTGGCATGCCTGGAAGGTGCAGTCAGAGGGCAGAGTTTTGCAGGAAGTCGACATAGAGTCGGTTCCAGAGGATCACGCACCGGGCTCTGCCTGTAGCTGCAGCCTCTGGCCTGCTCTGCTGGGCTCTCTGGGCATGCACGAGTCTCCTGTGCCACATCACAGTGTGAGGGAGCCCGGGCATGGTAATCACTGGTTCACTGAGAAAGGGGTAGGCATTGAGACTCTTCTGGACCCCACAGAACTTTGGGGCCCCAAAGGAAGAGGAAGCCTCCCAGGGGCCCGTGGCTTGGATGCCTCTTGCAATCTCATGTCCTCTCAGTCTCTTCCAGCTCCAACCACTGCTGCCCAATCAGATTCATGCCAGGTAGCCAATAGCACCTCACCTTGCCACGTGGTGCCTCCTGCCCAGGGCTCCTCTGACATGAGGTGCCTGCAGAACCCTGCCTGGTCCCTGCGACTTTGAGGCTAGGGGAGCTATCGCTCCATGGGCAGCCTTTATGAGGACAAATACTCCCCCTTTTTGGTTTCAGACAAAAGTTCTGAGGCACATTCTGTGTGGTCCCTCAGCAGGTTTGAACAGATTGAGCCCAGGTGCCCGTCGTGGGACCAGACCTACACCCCCTACTTGCCTTCCCTCCTCTCCTCCCATCTCTCCTCAGAGTCCAGTTCATGGGATACCCCATCCTTGTACATTCTACAATGGTCCTTGTTGGGGAGCGGAGGCCCCTGAGACAAGGGACAGCATTCAAAGCAGCAAAGCCCCAGGCTGTTCCTCCTCTGCAGGAGGAGAAGGAGCAGGGAGAGAATGGGGCAGAAAATATACATAACTAGCAGGGCCCAATGGTGCACGCCTATAATCCCAGGAACTCGGGAGGCAGAGGCAAGAGGATGGCAAGTTTGAGACCAGAGGCAGTCTGTAATTTAGCAAGACTCTGTCTCAAAAAGTAAAAAAAAAAAAAAAAAAAAGGGGCTAGGGGTGCAGCTTGGTTGTCCAGCACTTGCAAAGCATGTAAGCTCAAGGCCCTGGGTTCAACCCCCAGTACTACAAAAATTAAACACATAAATAAATAAATAAATAACTATTTTAAACATTTTTACGTATGCAGTGGCTTTAAGTGCTTTCATGATATTATGGAAATATCATCACTACCTATTTCCAAAACTTTTCATCATCCCAAACCCCACTGAACACTAACTCCTCCTCCCCATCGCCCAGACCCCAGTAACCCCTGCCTTACTTCCTTCTCTATGAACTTGTTCATTCTGGGTACCTCATATAAGTAGAGTCAAACAATATTTATCCTTTTGTGGTTGGTTTACTTCACGTAGCATAAAGGATTCAGAGTTCATCTATGCTGTAACAGGGGTCAGAAATTCATGCTCCTTTACCCATGCTAAGACATTGTGTTGGGCTGGGATTAGTTCAGTTCGTAGAGCGCTGCTCTGCAGTCTCTGAGGTCCCGGGTTCAATTCCCAGCACCACAAAAATGGGAGAAGGATGTGGCCATTCACTCCCGAGGCAATCCCGAAACAGTCAGCCATTAAAAACCCTATGAGTGTTGCTGAGTGGGACACGACTCAACAGCACCTAACAACAACAAGACAGTGTGTTATAATAATGCCTTGTCTGTATTTACCACAGTTGGTCTACCCATTCTTTCACCCCCTGAACTGCCATTTGGGTTATTCCTACATCTGGCTAGTGTGGATCTGCTGCTATGGAATGCAAGTGTGTAAATATATCTGTGTTGCTGTGCTCAATTCTTTGGGGTGTATATCTACATGTTCCCCCATATTTCTAAGGCAAGAAGGGTGAGGGGGAACAGAGCAGCATTTTCTCGGGCCGCAGAGTGCACAGAGAAAGCATGCCCCCCCACTCCAAGGGCTGGTTTTGCTGCCTTCCTGCCTGAGCTCTGGGCATCCCCCCAGCTCTGTTTCTCCATCAGTCACCTCACTGTAAGATCGGATGGGAAATCGCCCAGCAGCTGGGTAGGCAGCTGAGCAGAGAGCCACAGGGGAGGAGCTTCTGTTTTCATGGTCAGGGAAAGTGAAAGTGGGACCCGAGGAAGAAGTTCAAGGAGAGAAAAGAGGGCCAGGGACGTCTGTGACTGCAGCAACCCAGGACCCAGAGCATGCGGAGGGAGGTGGATTGCAGGCCCCTGCCCTGCAATCCACCTTCTGGTCCCACTCTTCTGGTCCCTGCCCTGCCTCCATTCCTTGCCAGGTGATGGATGTTGTTGTTGTTGTTGTTAGGTGCCGTCGAGTCGAGTCCGACTCATAGCGACCCTATGTACAGCAGATCGAAACACTTGCTGATTCTGTGCCAGGCAAACCATCTTATTTATGTTTAAGCCCATTGTTGCAGACACTGTGTTAATCCATCTGGTGGAGGGTTTTCCTCTTTTCCGTTGACCTGCCACTCTTCCAAAC
>VMDO01005890.1:0-17495 GCA_007922755.1 Pedetes capensis | reverse complement strand
GGACGCAGTTTGGCCATTGTGATGGATGGGGAGGCACAAAAACCCAGCAGCAGCAGGAAGGAAAGGGCTGAGTCTGCACTTTGTAGTAAAGGCTGCCAAAGAGGCGGCTGCCCTCAGGCTGTAGCTAGGGGACGGCAGGCGGGCACAGCAACGGAGCACGGAGCACATAGGGGCCCTGGGCTACAGAACTGGCTGGGTCTGCATTGCCTGTGGCTCCCAGAGAGGGTGTGGTGTTTGGACACATCTCTGGCTGTCTAGGGAAAGGGATGGCCACTCGCTGTCCTCCAGGGCTGCATCTGTGCATTAAAGGCCCTGCTCTGGGCCTGGCCAGCTTGGGGCACTGCTGCAGCCAATCACACTCCGTGCTGTCACCAGAACGTGTGTGCCTGGCTGCCTACTTTTATGGCCAGAAATGAAAAATACCCATGTTCTTGGCTGAAACCTTGCCCCACCCTGGTGTTTCCAACCCCACCTGGAACCACACAACCCGCCCTCTTGCCGCTGTGGGCCTCGAGCTCGGTGGCCTCCTTAGAAAGCCAGCACAGGGGTTTCTGTCTGGGTGCCTGTCTCTCCTCCCCACGGGGCCCTGCCTGACTCTGAGCCTGGGAGGCGCCCAACGCCCTCTGGGCTAGAGGTCTGCAGGAGAAGGCCACGCCCACATCGGGAGAGCCTCCTACCCTCCCAGCCCCCTCTCCTGCCCAGGGACAAATGGCATTAGGGGCTGTAAATTTAGCCAATCCTTTTAAGAACAGCCAGGCATTAGAGGCATTACCTCCCCCACCAATCCGCAGGGATGAGTACAGTGACCTGCAAACCAGAGAATTGTCTGCTCTGCTGCCTGCCAGCCTTCTTCGGAACTCCTCATTGCAGGCTAGAGGCAGCCATGCCCCCCTGCACCTCCTCAGGCTCTTCCCCTCAGCCCCTAGCCTCCAGCTTGCCCAGCAGAACTTCCTGTCAGCCGGATCTCACACAGAAGCTGGGACGATTGCAGCATCTGCTTTCCATCCTGGCTTTGGGCTGCCGCAAGGGACTCGGCCTCCCTTGCACCCCAGGCCAGCTGCAGAGGACCTGAGGGTGCTGTAGGGGGCTTGCATGGTGCTCCTGGTCTCAGCAGCCTTGGGGCTCCCCGATCTGTGCCCCCATCCCAGCAGGATAGCAACTCTGAATCTAGGCCACATCTGAGGTGTCTGTGAGTGGGCAGGGGAGGAGGGGCCAGTACGTCCCCTTCGGTAGCTCCTGTTAGCTCCGCTCACCATAGCCACCAATGCCTTCACCTTTCCTGTGCCGCTTCCTGTGCTGCCCTTGCATGGATGCCCCTGGGCTCCCTGCCAGCAGCTTGCTCCTGGTGACCCTGATACACATATGCTGGTGACTGGCTATCACACCCTGCTTCCCTTAGTCCCTTCATCCCTTCCTTCCTCCACCACCTCCTCTTCCACTTCTACAGCGCTAGCAATGACACCTTACTCCAGAACACACCACCAGGACTAGAATTCTCCTTTGTCAGCTGCCAGCAGGCCCCCAGGCCAGGGCTGGGCCACAGGCCATGCTGCCTGCAGAGACTATGAGGGGAGAGGGGCCACCAGGCTGCCTGGCTGCCCAGGAGGGAGAATGCCCTCAGGCATCCTAAGGAAGCCATGGGAACCAGCTGCCTGCCAAGTCCCGGCCCCAGCCAGCCCCTGCTCTGCCCTGCACTGGCAGTACTCTGAGAGAACACCACTTCCCCTGCAGTCCCCAGAGCCTGCTGTCCAGCTGCTCCAGTCAGTGCTGGCCTGATGACTTGGTCAGGCTGGAGTTCACCAGAGGGAAATGGAAAGGTTCAGTGGAGGTCTCTGGACAGAAACCTCAGGTCCCCAACCCCAGGGAGGTGGGAAGGTTCAGAAACACATAATGCTGCAAGAGGGTGGCCTTGGAAATTAACAACATTTCCTGCCTTGGGTGGGTGGGCGGGGGTGGCCAAGGACATCCATCATCCTTTAAATGCCTGACTCCTTCACCATTGTTATTGTTGTTGTTAGGTGCCATGGAGTCAGGTCCAACTCATAGTGATCCTACATACAACAGAATGAAACACTACCCAACACTGTGCCATATCCAGCACTATGTCAGTGTTTCTCTGGTATTCACTGCATTTTCTTTCTTTCTTTCTTTCTTTTGGAGGGGGGTAATTGGGGGTTGAACCCAAGGCCTCACACTTGCATGCTTTGCAAATACTGTACCACTGAGCTGCACCCCAAACCATTTTTTTTTTTTTTACTTTTTGAGACAGGGTCTCGCTAAATTACGCAGCATGACTCTGGTCTCAACTTTGCCATCCTCCTGCCTCTGCCTCCTGAGCCACTGGGATTATAGGTGTGAGCCACCACGCCCAGCCCATTGTATTTTCAGTGGCTGATTGTTTCAGGATTGCTTTAGGAGTGGGCTGCCAGGTCCTTTTTCCCATTTTTGTGATGCTAGGGATTGAACTCGGGGCCTCAGAAAGTATAGAGCAGCACTCTACCAACTGAGTTAATCCCCAGCCCCTCCCCCTACCATTACCACCTCCAATTTAACCCTTTGTCACTCAAACATCAAATGGGGTGTTGTTCATATTGCAGGTCTCAGAGACATAGTGAGCTGTAAAACAAATGGTCTCAGCATTAAACAATGTAAAACAAAAGAGAAAATCATTCAACATGTGACATGCGTTGTAACCATAATTATCGTTTCTGGGACTTTTGTTTCACCTCTCTGTGAAGATGTATTTCTTTCTGTGAGGCATGATGAACAGCTGACATCCAGCGGACCAGCACAGTGCTTGCCGAAGGTCAACAGGCACAAGAATCTCAGGGCTTCTTGTTAAAATGCAAATTCAGACTCAGTGGATTGGAGTTGGGGCCTAAGATGCTGCGTGTCTTCCTTTTCTTGTCTTTGAGACAGGGTCTTGCTATGTAGCCCACACTGGCCTCAAACTGATCCTCTTGCCTCTGCCTTCCATGAACTGACATCATAATCTTGCACCACCACATGTGGCAAGATTCTAAATTTCTAACAAGTTCCCAGGTGAAGGTTTTGCTGCTAGCTAGAGGATTACACTTTAAAGAACCAAGATCCAGAAAAACCTCTTATATTTCTCCCCTCCATTATTCAGGTACCGAATCCTGGGATAATGGAATGGTGGGAAGCTCCATCCTGCCCTCTGGCTGGCTGGTCAGCTCCCTGGAGGAAGGAAGTGCTCCTCTTATGGCCCACGTAGGGCCAAGGGCGGCGCCCCCACCAGGCAGGACCTCAACAGGCTGAGTTACTATCTCCTGGTGGGCCGTGGGGCACCACCTCCATGTTGGACTCGCAGAGCCAGGCACACATATCAGTCTCTGCTTGGAGTCCTGCACGGCTGAGCTTTGGGCTCTGATACACCCAACTGCTCTGAACTTGGAGGGATCTCCTGACCTCAACAGTGCTTGGAGAGTCCAGGTTCTTTGCTGTGTGGAGGAGGATCCCAAGGCCCCATGGGAGGAAGGATGACTTGCTGGGAGCTGCTCAAATGCGCCTGCACAGACAGCCTGAATGCAGGCTGTTTATCAACCTGCCATGCTAGACACTTCTGTTGAGAACCAGCTCCCCATCCCCCGTGACCGCCAGCCTCTGTGACCTGGAGTGTAGTTATGTCATTCACGTGGGGCAGGAAGGACTGGACATAGATTCCTAGATAGCAGCCTGCACCCAAATCATACAATAGCTCTCACACCCCACTCTGTGAGCCCCGGTTGGGGCAGGGAGGGCCTGGATGAAGTCCCATGGCCCCCTCTGAATGTCACAGAGAAGATAAATACAGCCTGGGCCTTACAGCTCTGTCTTGTGAGCAGTTTCAGGGTGACTGAGAGCTGGACGGGTTCCACAGCAGGGTGGTGAAGCCAAGGTGGGTGCTGTGGCTCCTTCTCCATACAGCAGGCCCATGTGGCCATGTGCTGACCCAGGAGGGGCCTGAGCACAGACGCTTGGGGAGGAGGCGCTCCAGTGGCCAGCCAGGGCCATCCGCGTAGAGTCCAGGCCCCTGCAGTGCATCTCACCCTGGGGCAGGACATTGGCACAGTGGCCTCTGCAGCAATGGCTGGGCCTGGGACACCCAGCAGAAGGGTACTCAGGAGGGCCCTGGGAGTCCAGCCCCTGCATTATCCCTGGATGTCCTTATTGTCCAGGTCTGCCTGTCCTTTGGGCCCCTGATGATCACAGACCCCCCCTCCCCAAGACTTTGGCACTGACCACCCATCTGCTCCCTTAGCACCAAGTGCATGCTGCCTCCTGACACCTTCTTATCCTCTCCTATGCTGTTACCCAACACTCGCCTGATCTTGAAATTTTTATAGGTTTTCACCTTGTTTTGAGAAGATTGCACGATCCTCAAGGCCCTGCTCCGTCCCATGCCTGCCTCCACCCTGAGCCCAGAGTGGGCAAACTCCTATGGTCTCCAAGCCCTCATGCGCCCACCCCAGCACACTCCTTCCTCCGCTCTCCTGCCCAAGGCTGCTGGGCCCAGCTCTCCCTAGCTCCTTTCACTTCTAAACATCAAAGTCAGAGGATGCCGCCGTCCACCTGTCCAACGACTCTCCCCGAAACAGGGATTCAGCCTCTTCCTATAGCATTCCAGAGCCTTCTCAAGACAATCCATTCCAAATAAGAAGTCCCCAGTGCCTGCTACTACGTGCCCTACAGGGACCAGGGGACATGGAAGCCACAGGTGAAATGGACCAAAGCTGTGCAGGGCCATGGGCCCAGGGCCAGACAGCCAAGGACACCTCTGGCTGGAGTCAGGTGGCTTCCTCGCTGTCCCCGACTCCTAGGAGATGGGAGCACGACGGTACTGGGATCTGGTTCTGGGTGACTTTGGCTGGACTCCCAGTCTGTGTCCTCCCCTGGAAGGCAGCTTAGTGACGAAGGTGCCACCTCAGAAGGAACGTGAGACTGAAGGGAGATCGCGCGTGAGGAAAGTGCTCAGCAGAGCGAGGTATTCAGCAAGCAGGGGCTTAGCTGTTGTCATTACTACTCAGTTTCACATCCAGCCCTGCTGTCCCTCACTGTCTCCTGCACTCTCTCCCACCTCTCTGCCTCTCTCAATCGCCCCCTTTCCCTTGGGACTCATTTCTGGGCACACCTCCTCCATGAAGCACTCCTTGGCCAACCTGATTACCACTGGCCACTACTGTCCATGAACTCCAGTTCTCCACAGACCCCACCCCTCCCTAATGTCTCCCCACCTTAAACACCCTGTGCCCTGCTTGGGCCCCAGTCTGGCCCTGTCTTGCGCTCCAACTCTGGGGTGACCTAAATTCTGCCAAGCTGCATGGACTCATAGGGACCCATTTTCTCTCCTTCCTGGGTCCTGAGGTGGACAGCTGCCCCCCCCTCCCCAGCCTTCAGAAGCTTCTGGGTTTATTGGCTAAGTGTGAAAACTAACTCAGGGCATGCTGGGAAGGGAAACCAATTGTGTCCTCCTCTGAACCCAGCAAAGCACTCAGGAGAGCACCTCAGGTTAAGGCCAGAAAGCTCCTCCAAGCGTGGTGGCCCCCGCACTCCAGGCCCTCCTTCTCAAGTGACACTCGCTCTCCAGTGTCACTCTCTGGGTAACCAAAGCCCCCAGTCAGCTCTCTCCCTCTTGGCAATAACTACCTGAACCACAGCCCAGCTGAAGCCGTGACAGTACCAAGCTGGGTCTGAGAACAGAACAGCGCATCAACAGCCAGGAGCAGGTTGCACACAGCTCAACCCTCTGTGGGGCTGGGCCTTGCAGGCCCCCCCATCCCCCCAGCCTGGTCCTTCAGCACTAAGCTGCCACATTGGAAGGCAGAGCTGGCTCGCTTTTGAGAATGGCACCCCTCGCCCTCCCCTTGCACTCAGGGTCAGGCTAGCTCACCTCTTGGAAGACACCTTCACCCCCAACTTACAGGAGTCCCTCAAAACAGCTGTGGTAGCTGCTCCCTGGGCCCTCTGACCTCTGCATGCATGCGTGCATACACACGTGCATACACCTCACCTTGGATGATTAGCTGGACTCCCACAAAAGCCCAGCCTCAAAGCAGAGACTGCTGGTGCTTGTGTTTTGGACCATGTTTTGATTGTGAAGTGCTTTGTTTGGCTGGGTGTTGTTGCTGTTGTTGTTAGGTGCCTGTCAAGTCGGTATCTGACTCATAGCGACCCTCATAGGGTTTTCAATGGCTGATTGTTTCGGGATTGCCTCAGGAGTGGACTGCCACATCCTTCTCCCATTTTTTGCGGTGCTGGGAATTGAACTCGGGACCTCAGAGACTGCAGAGCGGCGCTCTACCAACTGAGCTAAATCCTGGGTAGGGACTTTTTAAAATATTTGAGGCAACATTTGCAAATGGAATGATTTCAGGTAGAAATCCACATCCCTGGCTTTTCTTAGAAACAAACACTGGAAGATCCAGCAACACTGGCCCACCTTCCCACACTGTCACCGTCAGCTAATGCTAAGGACTGCTGAACCCTTTGGACAGGTAGTCAATCGGCAGTTCTCCACAGACCCCAGCCCACGGCCATCACTCACACAGCTCCCCTTGACCACATGGGTTACTTTCTTGGCCCTTACAAGCATCCAAGTTTGACAGCTCCCTGCAAGAAAGTAAGCAGAGTTGGCCTATGAGTGCCAAAATGAGGGATGTCCCCCAAGAATTTGGAAATACATAGAGAATAAGTATTACTCCCTGGAAGTTACAATGTGATATCAATATGTCATAGCCCAAAAGAGGAACATGCAAAGTCATTGCACAAAGATAAAAGGCTTCTGGACCAGCAGGACTCAACCTAGCCCGGTGGGCGAGAGCTACAGAGCTCTTACAGGAAGATGGCTTCACTCTGGAGGATTAGGCTGCACTGGACCAAAGAAAACAGCAACCACAGAAGGCCAGGGACAGGGGCGCCCTCCTAGGCATCTCAGGAAAGGAAGAAGGACCAAGACGTCCCCTGCTCTTTTTAACACCCCATCACACTCCAGCTCTGCCCCGCTGTGGGCTGAGTGCCTAGAACTCAGGTTAAACCATGAGCTCTTAGCAGCCAAGGACCCATGTGCCCTTTCCCTTGGCCCCTGGGAGCCAGAGCTGAACTCACCCTAGACAGGCAATTGGCTAATATTGGAAAGTGTGGTGATGGGTTTCCAGAAGGTAGAAAACAGCCAGCAGAGAGCTGATGCTCTGTCCTTGCGGTATTAGCAGGCTAGCAGCTGCTGGCTGCTGACAAGCTTGGAGACAGGTGGCACAGGACAGGCAGAACCAGTGTAGACCACTCAGCTGTAGGCAGTCCACTCTCCTGCTGGGGAGCCTTTATGTATCCCACGCATGCCCAAGACCTGCTGGGCAGAAATCATAGGCATCCCAAACCCGATCTTGTGACCTGGGTTCCTATGGTGCTCCCTGAATTCTCGATGAACCCCAGGGAGATAAAGAACTGTGCAGTAAGACCCCAGGACCCCTAATCCCTAGAGTGGCCCCCAGGCCCAGAGGCAGCCTTTGCTAGTCCTGCTCAGACAGCTGCCCTCTGACCCTTCGTAAGGTAGGAAAACAAAACACCAACACTGTATCCCTCAGACTGCTGGTTTCCAAACAATTCTCCTCTAATGTCATACTGAATTTTCAGATAAAATCATAAACTCTCCCCCAATACAGAAAAGGGAAAAACCACTCACATTTATTGAGCATTTACTATATCCCAGGCCCTGTGCTAAATCTGAAAGATGATTCCATAATGCAGGCATCATTTTGTCTCTGTTATACAAATGGGGAAACTGAGACAGACAGCCACCGCCCATGGTCATCTGGCTAGGAAGAGGCTGAGTCAGAACTAGAACCTACACAGAATGGCTTCAAAATATGGCTACTCTGACTAAATAGAAGTGAGCACTCAGAGCGCCACGCACTCATGCTCCATCCCTTGCCCAGCATCCCCCATAAGCTGCTAGACTCTTCAGTCACTCCTACAGGGGGCCGTGAAACAGGCTCCAGGCTAAGACTTTGGACTCTGAACAGGGTGACAGAGTAAGCTGTCATCAGGTCTGAACTTTACAGGTAGGCAAGGTCTTTCAGGATTTGTGGGAGGTGGCCCTGGTCTTATAGCCCCGTGGGCTGCCTGGCCCAGTGCCATCCTGCCTGCCAGTGACCTCTTAATAACCCTGTGGCTGCAGGCAGGCAGAGCACGCCTCACTGCCTCCCCTTTACAGATGGGGCCCCTGGAGCAGTGAGTTCTGCTGGACAGGGCAGGATGATCACCCAGGCATCCTGACTCCAGCCCCAGGCATCTGCAGCACTGCAGAATCCTACTTCCTGTGACAGGAGTCAATGAATCACCGGACATTCTCACCAAGTTGAGCTGAGATGGGGCAAGAGCGGGAGGGACCAAGGGGCAAAAGAGGAGATGGGACAGAAAGTCCTATAAGCTTCAAAGAGTTCTGGAGAGAAGGTGGAAAAACCACGCTGTGCAGACCATAAATATTTGCAAGCTACATCCTCTCCTTGTAGAACTTAGAGCCCCAATTATGAAATGGCAAACAGAAAACAGATTGATATTTGCTTAGGACTTCAGCAGGGAAGAGACAGAGTGAAGAGGGAATGACAGGTAAAGGATATGGGAATGTTTTTTTTTCCGAGGTGATGAAGGTGGTTGATTATATCTGCATTCTACGAAAACCACTTAATTGCACATTTTAAATATGTGACCTTCATGATATACTAATTATATCTTAATAATGCTGCTAAACAATTAATGTATCTACATGAGTTGGCCCCAAGATCATTGCCCTGGATTGGGATCTCTGGCTGGGTAACTGGGAGACCCCTCCAGAGAAACTGTGGTTGTGAGAATCAATGAAGACCAAGTGAGTAAAAGAACATCAGTGAAAAGACATAAAAAATGCATTGAGTCTTAGCTCCTGATGAATCTGAGAGAACTATTTGGAGCTTCCATGAAGGAGTCAGCTTCACCCCAAACTGGGATATATCTCATGGGGTAGCTCCATCCACCTACCCACCCATCCTTCCCATCTACTCATGGATCCATCTACTCACCTGTCTATCCACTATCCCTCCACCCATACACCCACCCACTCATCCACTCATCCATCCATTCATTTATCATCAATCCGTCCACCCACCCACCCACCCATTCATCCATCCACCCATCTCTCCATCCACTTACCCATCTATCCAATAAGCACCCATTCAAGCCCAGTGTTAGATGTCAGGGACACACTAGGAAGGGCAGAAAAACCACCTAAGCAGAGACACTATTGTGTACCAATTACCACATTGTTGTTGTTGTTGTTAGGTGCCGTCGAGTCGGTATCCGACTCATAGCGACCCTCATAGGGTTTTCAATGGCTGAGTGCTTGGGGATTGCCTTGGGAGTGGATTGCCAGGCCCTTCTCCCATTTTTGTGGTGCTGGGAATTGAACTCAGGACCTCAGAGACTGCAGCGCAGCGCTCTACCCACTGAGCCAAATCCCAGCCCGCCACCAATTACCACAGGAGCCACCTAAACAGCACTAACATGTGGAAAAGCACCTAAAATATTAGCTTGATCTAGTCACCAGAAAAATGCAAATGCAACTATGAAGTAGTAGAAACAGAAGAGATCCTAGAAGCTGGGCTCATCAATTTTAAGACCCATCATGAGCTTACGAGCCACAAAGAAAAGAAACAAACACTGCCAATTAAACTGTACCATGTCTTCACAAGGACCCTGCATGCAAACGGATCAATCACACATGTCCCAGGTGGCTCAGAGGCTGTCTCTTCTCTTGTAAGGATTTGGCACCTTCTCCCACCTTGAATGGCATAGCTTAGCATGCATGAGCCTGGCAATTCTTGTCATTTTATAAGGAAGTCCCAGGTTGAAGTCTTGCCTCCAACAATGAATATTTGCCTTTCTCCTATCAGATTAGTAGGGTACCGCTCTGTCTCCATGTCCTTCTGCACAGTGTAACTTTTTTTTTTTTTTTTTGCGGTACTTGGGGTTGAACCCAGGGCCTTGTGCTTGCATATTCTGCAAGTGCTAGACCACTGAGCTGCACCCCCAGCCCATTTTTTTACTTTTTTTGAGACAGAGTCTCACCAAGTTACGCAGACTGCCTCTGGTCTCTAACTTGCGATCCTCCTGCCTCCGCCTCCCAAGCGGCTGGAATTACAGGCATGCACCACCGCGCCCGGCTTGCACAGTGTAACTTTTGATGTCAACAATAAATCTTGATGGAATCTTTCTGCAGACACATTGGATGACAATTACATTCAATATGTGGATAACTAAAACACACCTGTTCAACTGAGATAATGGCAGTATGAACGACATGACCACATCCATGAAGGCTCAGGCAATGGCTCAGGCATTGTCATGCCTGCCATCTGGCCCCAGCAGGGACACCATGCTAGTGATAGAAAATATGCCTTGATTTAAGAGACACTGACTGTGAAAAGAACATGCCTCCCAGGAGGCATCAAACAGGCAAGCCAGTCCCTCAAGTTATAGGCGGGGAAACACAGGCACAGAGCTGTGATATGATGCACCCGAACTCACAGAGCTAGACCAAACCCTGGATTCCTGTGGAGGCGTTCTCTTTCCGCTCCCTCAGGCTGCCTCCAGCAGCCTAATTTCCCTAAGCTGGTCTTATATTTTCTTGCTTTAAAAAATCCACAACAGGTTTTGAAGCCTACAAGACAGTGAGATGAAGTGATCCGTGTGTGCCGCCCAGTCCAGCAGGCTGTGCAGATGGGTGATGGGAAACTGCCGTCCTGGGGCCCAGCTTCCACACGTGAGCAGCAGAGCAGGAGTTTACAGCTGCCCTGACACAGCATTTCCACTCCTGCAGGCTGATTCCCCAGCTACCACGCTACAATATTGTGCCATGCTAATGCATAAGGCTGCCAGGCGTTTTCTGGTGCTCACCCGGCTCTCCCGGGGGAGGAGCCCTCAGAAAGCATCCTCAACAGATCACCTATAAGCAGTCTGGCCACGCTCTTGCTGAGCATGACCTTGGCATCTTGGCAATCACCACGCCTGGCGCACATCTCCAGAGAACACAGGTTCAGAAGGCTGCTAAATTGCCGCTCAGGATCCCAACATGCTGCTCGTGTCCTGGCCGTCTTACAGGGCATTGGCTCGAGACAGGGATAACACACAGTTCTTTTGTAAACCTAGAATTGCAGCTCTGGCCCCTCGACACAAACACAGATTAACATGGTCAGGGCCTTGTTACTTCCACAAAAACCCCTTTTCTTTTCCTAGAGCTTGATAAAGAATGGGCCAAAGGCCTTGGCTGGGAGGGCAGATCTCACACCAGCTGAGCTGAAACATGCATTCCCACAGGCAGGACTGAAGCTTGCAAGGACTATGCTCCAAGGTAGAAGCGTGTCTGCCTGTAGGAGACCAGTGGCCTACGTCTGTGTGGCCAAGAGCAAAGAAGGCCCTTCTAAGATTTCAGCAAGATTCCCAGTCTATGTGAAATGTCATTGATATGAGCCAAGCTGCCATGGGACTGTGGGTGCAGGAAGCCAGTCAAGGCTTGTTGTTGTTGTTAGGTGTCTGACTCATAGTGACCCTCATAGGGTTTTCAATGGCAGATTGTTTCGGGATTGCCTTGGGAGTGGGTTGTCACGTCCTTCTCCCATTTTTGCGGTGCTGCGAATAGAACTCGGGACCTCAGAGATGGCAGAGCGGCGCTCTACCAACTGAGCTAAATCCCAGCCCCAGTCAAGGCTAGCTGGGAATATTGGGAGAGCACTGGTTATTCTGCAAAAGATATCAACGAATTTGTCCATCTAATCTGGCACCATCTAATGCAGAGGGTGGCATGCCAGGAAAGAATCCAACATTCCCATATGGTGTGCAGTGATGAGCCAAGGATAGGGCTGGAGACACCAAGCTGTTGGCGCTCAGAAGAGCGTTCCCTTCAGTTCAGCCAGGGACCTTGGTTCTGGCTCTGTCCTTGAGGCAAAGCAGAGTTCTGGATTGACTGTGAAAAGTCTGGCACAGGCTGGCATTTTGAATGCTTGGTCTTTAGCTGGTGGCGCTATTTTGGGAGGTTGTTGGAAACTTTAGGAGGTGGGGCTTAACTGGAGGAAGTAGGTCACTGGGGGAGAGCCCTCAGGGGTGTATGATCCCTGGCTGCTTCCTATAAGCTCTCTGCTTCCTGGTTGGCCATGAAGTGAACATTTTTCTTCTGCCATGTGCTCCTGCCACTATGATATCCTGCCAAAGCTTATGGGACCAAACAACCATGAACTGACCCCTCTGAAACTGTGAGCCAAAATAAAATTTTCCTCCCTAAAGTTGTTAATGTCAGGTATTTTGTCAAAGAGATGCAAAAGTAACTAATACACACCAGAAACACTTGTTACTGGCTCAGCGCCTGCCGGGCACCAGGCTAGATCCTGGGCCACCAAAGTGAATGAGACATGGGTTCTTCCCGAAGGATACCCCCAGGGTGGTAAGAAGATAGCCAAATATGAAGTGGCAAGGACACAGCAGGAAGTCCTGTCCGGAGCCGCAGGATATGGTACAAGAGTGTTCCTGTGGAGCAACCATAGTAGAACCCGGGCTTCACGGCTGCCCCCTCTCCTGCCAACCACCAGGAAGTTCAGTTCCACCTCTCTGAGCCTCTGTCTTCCCAGCACCCAAATTCTTGTTTCTTACAGCCACCAAGGACAGGGGCTCTCTGGTAGCAAATAATGACAGCGTACACCTATCATGTGCCTGTGGGGCTGTACGCACTCCAAGCACACTTCACATATTATGGTATTTAGTTCCCACAATCCTGTGAGATGGAGGCTACCTCTGCTCCAACTGAAAGTGGGGAAACTGAGGCACAGAGCACTGTCAAACATGTTGGTCAGTAACTTGGTGAGCTGCCCCCTTTTCACCTCACATACTCAGAGTGAACACTGACCACATCAAGGGTATCACTGGCTGGAAAGCTTGGGGGGACACTGGGCTGTCTCAGGGATATCCCCAACAGGCCAAGAAAAGAGGGGCCATGGCACCCTCAGTTAGGGCACACAGAGCATCTACCACAGGTCTCGAGTCATCACACTGGGGGTCTCATTCATTTGCCCAAGACACCAGAGTGGTCCTTCTTTTCCCTAATGGGAACAGCTGGCACAGCCATGACGTTAGGAGGAGGGGACGTCCTAATTCCAGCAGATGCCTGCTGCCAGGGGCAGTGCAGGGGCCAGCTGAGCAGGAAGTCCTGCCCAGGATGATAGAATGGTGGGAACTGGAATAGCATCATGCGCAGCTACAGAACAGGATCCAGGGTGCCCCGTCCCCTGCGGCACATTCAGCTCCCAGAACTATTTATGAAGGACTGACATAACCTGGTGATGCTTGGGCATCATGATATAAGGGGAACCCCTGCATTTTTCTGCATATGCGCTGGGATCCCAGCTACATGAAAATGCATAGGGAAAGGACTGTAAAACACCAAATAGCCAGCCATGCATGGTGGCACATGCCTATAATCCCAGAAAATCTGGAAGCAGGGGCAGGAGGATTGCAAGTTCAACACCAGAGGCAGTCTGCATAATTTAGCAAGACCCTGTCTCAAAAAATAAAAAATGGGCTGAGGTGTAGCTCAGTGGTATATCACTTGCAACGCATGCAAGCATGAAGCCTTGGGTTCAACCCTCAGTACAGAGAAAAAAAAAAAAAAGGGCTGGAGGTGCAGCTCAGTGGTAGAGCCCCTGCAAAGCATGTGCCAGGTCCTGGGTTCAACTCCCAAGTACCAGGAAAAAAAAAAAAAAAATCCCAGACTGCCTCTCTGAGAGAATATTAGGACAATTTTTCTCCTTTCTCCTTTTTTTGCACTTTTCTTTCTTTCTAATAATGAGATTTGGGCACTTTTATGAGCAAGGAAAAAAATAAAAGAAAAACTCTTAAAGGTTGGCTATTGCACACCTGGCTAGTGCACTGGCCTAAGGGCCTGTGCCCTCCCAGGTGCGGCGCTGGTGGCTGGGGCACCACCTCTATATGAGGCACAGCTACTCTGCAGGTCAGTCGCGCCCCTGCTCAGACGCTCCTGCTGAGCCAGCGCCCTGGTGCTCCGCACAGAGGCACAGTGGCTTCCCCATCAGTGCCAGGCTCGCTACTCGGTCTAGAATTTGCTCGCCTCTACGGACAGAGTTGCCTGCAGCTGTAGCACTGTGGCTTCCAATTCTGTCAGATCTCAGAAGCTAAGCAGGGTCGGGCCTGGTTAGTACCTGGATGGGAGACTGCCAGGGAACACCAGATCCTGTAGGCTTGGGAGAAGGACCCGGAAACCCACTCCCCAAAAAAACAATCAGCCATTGAAAAGCCCATGAATAGTAGAGAAACACTGACAATAGTGTTTCGCCTGTTGTACATAGGGTTGCCATGAGTTGGACACGGACTCGACGGCACCTACCAACCCCAGCCACGGGCAGAGTTGGGGAAGGTGCTGCTGGGATCATTACCTCCCCTGTGCAGGGAGAAAGCCTGGGTGGTGGTGGGGACGAAGGGCGGGGTTCTTGTCAGAGGGAATCCCCACGTGGCATGTCCAGCCCAGCTTGAACACCCCCACGTGACCGCTGCTGTCATTGTCTGCGAGTCACGTGGTGCTTGCTCCTGGGGCTGTGATGGCATTTTCCGTTTTTACCATGGTAAGCACAGAGCTCTCCTGCCCCTGCCACAACACGGTGTCGCCGTTTCCCGTGCTTCCCAGCAGCAGATTCCCCTGACTGGCAAAATACCAACAGGAAAGAAACAAGTTCCCGAGTTCTGACCAGAAACCTTTAAACGCACAGGGCTGCCACCTGCCCATCTCGCTCTGCACTCGGTATACCCACTGCCCCTGGGCTCTCTGTGACCCTGAGTGGGGCTGGAGGGCGTGTGGCCTTCAGGCATCTTCAAGCATCCTCAGATCACGCCACCTTAGCTCCTGAGCTGAGAGGTGCCTGTCCGGCCTCTGCTCCTTGCTGATGACACCACACTGCCACCTTCCTCCCCATCAAGGCCTCTGTAAGGCGCCTCCTTCAACATGACTGAGCAGGCAGCCTTCACAGGCTGAGTCAGGTGGACTTGTCTGCTCTCTTGAGACTTAAGGGCCACCAGAGTTCAGGGATCCTTGTGAAGTTTCTTAGGTTACTAAGCAGGAACAATCTGGAACCCCTGTAAGACCTCCTAGCTCCCCAGTACCCTCAGCTAGGGTTTCCCTGCTCACGCAGGCCTGGAGCTCAGTGTGTGCCCTCTGCAGGTCAAAGGTCATGGCTTCACAGTGTGGTAGCCAGAGGCTGGGCCAGAAAAGCAGAAGCAGCAATGGAATAGAGGGTGGTAGAGGCTCCATCATAGGCTCTGCAGAGATAGAGGTCTGTCCTGGGCGTTACCTGCTGGGTCTCCTTACCTAAAACAGCCCAATTCTCTGGCTGGAGAAGAGAGAACAGCCCACCAAGGACTTCCTTCAGAGCAGGGGCTGCATCTGCATGCCAGCCCATTCCTGCCCAGCCAACTCCTATGCATTCCTCAAGTCCCAGCCAGCATGCCCCTTCTTCTCAGGACTAGTTTTCGGGTAAGTAATCTGTTGACAGGTCTTTAATCCTCTCCTACCTCTGTCTCTTCTCAAATGCTGTGGGCCCCTTACGTCTTTTTCTTCCATATTCCTACTGCTTCATGCAGAACAGGTGATCAAAAAAGGGACTGAAATTAAAGGGGGACTATTAAGGCTGTGGAATGGGACGGAAGGACAAAGGGGGAAGAAAGACTAAGAGAGGGAGTGAAGAAGATCAAAGTACATTATATGCATGTATGGGAAGGTCACAATGAAAACTCTTACCTTGTACAATTCATACATGCTTAATAAGAAGGGCTGGTCAATGAATGAGGGAGGACCTTGCCCTGGAAAGGGAAGGGTTATTAGCAAGGCCATCAGACTGGCTCTCAAACTGTCTGGACTGTAGCAGATGCGATTGGTTGGCCGGTCTGTGGACAAGGGAGCCGGAACAGGCACCTGAGGGGAGCTGAGATTCGCTGGAAGCACAAGAAAATAGCAAGGCCCAGGGGCTGCCTTTCTCTATCTCTGAATTCTACCTAATTCCATCTGCATGTACCTTAAAACATGCCCTGTGATGCTGTGCCTGACTCCAACTGTCATGCCAATGAAATCCAAGAAGCCAGGGCGCACCAAAAGTTGCCAGCAAACACCAGAAAGCAGGATGATCATAGAACAGACTCCCCGTTATGGTGCCAGAAGGAGCCAGCCCTGTCCGCACCTTGACCTTGCAGCCTCATTCTGGCGACTGTCTAGCTTCCCCTGGGAGGCGACTGACATTCACACTATGGTGTAAATGACTACCACAGCAGGTTCCAAAGTGGGGGCAGAGGAATAGGAGTGGCAGAAGCCAGTGGGAACTGGAAAAGGGGAGACAAGAAGACATCAGGAAGGGTGGTCTGACTTTTCCCAATTTGAGGGCTGGCAGGTGTGTGCATTGCTCTCTTCTGGGTTTTGGGCAAAGCTGGGGCCTCGGAGAGTCCTGCCCTGATGACGATACGGCCTCTCGGTGGCATGGATCCAAGGAAGGGCAGAGTACTTGCTATCCAGAGACCCGAGTCCAGTGGCTGTGCCATGAACTGTGTCACTCAGGCAAGTCCCCGCTCTGGGCCACCTTGGTGTCTATCTCGGCAGGTAGGAGACACTGGACTATTCACCTCCGAGGCCCTTCCCAGTGCCAAGCCTTCTAATTCAGAGCCATGTCTGGCCTTCCCTCCCTGGCCGTGGTCAGCAGCTGGGCAGGACCAGCAGTAGGCCAGCTCCAGGCAGGCATCAAGCCCCGGCAGTGCTGTCTGGGGCCAGAGCTCCGCCCAATCTGGCATCCACCATGGCCTCAGAGCAGCAGCTGGGAGTGGATTCCAGACTAAATATGGAGCCCCAGACCCAGGCTCCAGCCACCTGCAGGCCTGTGGGCCCAAACCTCTGCAGCTACCGCCTCAGGCTGCCACCCTCCTGCCACTCCAAATGCTGATTCAGAAACTTGCACATGGGCGAAGGCCAGACAGCGGTCAGGAGGGCCTGCATGCAACAATGAACTTCCAGAGCCATCAAAAAAACAGCAGCAGAAGGCTGCTGCTGAGGGAAAACAGAGGCACGCCTGCCAGTTCAGTAAATCAGAGAAGAATAGAGACAGCAAAGGCCCGGGGGCATGCATGAGTTTGTTTTCCAGAGGGGAACAATGAAAAAAAGTGAAAAATAAAAGTGCTGCTTCTGTGAGGCCTGAGATGTACAATCATGTCTTTAAAGAAGGCTGTGTGTCTTTTACATTGCTGGTGGAGCTGTAAATTGGTGCAACCACTATGGAAATCAATATGGAGGTACCTCAAAAAACTAAAAATAGAACTACCATATGACCCAGCTATAACACTATTGGGAATTTACCCAAAGGGAGATGAGTCATCATACCATAGAGACACCTGCATCTCCATGTTCAATGCAGCGCTTTTCACAATAGCAA
>VMDO01005889.1:0-106660 GCA_007922755.1 Pedetes capensis | reverse complement strand
AACTTTTCCTGTAGTGGTCTTTGTTTCTATCTTGTTAGAACAATTACATGCGATTTTTAGTCCATTTGTATTGACCTCATTCTTATCTTCCCTCCCCCCCTTTTAATGTGATCTGACCTTTGAATAGGATTTTTCCTTCTTGTAATTTTGAGTCAGCTCTCTCATATGAGTGAGAACATGTGTTGTTTCTCTTTCTGAGATTGTGTTCGTTCACTTAAAATAATTTTCTCTAATTCCATCCATTTTGCTGAATATCTTATAGTAATAAAATAGTAATTTTTTCTGATAGAGAAAAAAGTTATAAAGATCAGCCCTGCTTTGATGGTGGGACTTGATAATTTAGCCACTGTGTTAAGTTAGATGCAACAGAATAGAAGATGAAGACAATTCCAGCTGGTTTTTTCAGAATCATTATGGTAATGCACTTTGTTCTTGTTTTCAGTGCAGCATGTCTACAGTCTACCTACTAGGTTAGATTTTGAGGAATGGCACAGGCAGTATCAGAGCTGTATGAAGGGGACTAACCAGGAAGGGAAGGAAATCAAATCTGAAAAGAGGAGAGGAAGACAAAGGTATGCAAAGCCAAAGGGAGGAGTGCTCCATCTAGTTTCTATTATTCACGGACATGAGAGGAGCTTTAGCTGATGCTAAGAGCTAGCCTAAATGGGATGGCTTAGGGGAGTTCTGGGCCCAGCAGTCAAATGATATGAGGAACTCCCAAAAGACTCATAACCCACCAATCTCATCCCCACCCTACTAGCCTGTGCTGCATGCAGGTGAAATGTTATTTCTAGGGCTTGTTTTTCCCTGGAAAGAAAGAGAATTGCATTACTAGAAACATGTTAGTATGAATTCCTTTGGTTTGATGTGTTTATAAGAGAAAGAAAGCCTGGCACAAAACACTGGAAGTGAGAACATGAGATGTAAGAAATTCTTGGTGAGATGGAATGTTCTCTCTTCCACATGTTTTCTCTCCTAGGGACTCCTGGTTAACCAGACTTACTACTAAAACCTCACATAGATTTTCAAACCTTTCCAAACTTACAAAAGTGACAGGGCATGGGTCAAAATGATGCATCACAATAGTTCTTTGTATCAAAGTCATGGAGGTGGCTGCTGTGACAGGTCAGGTTCATACCAGTTACTTCCTAAGACAGGGGACCAAGGCCCTTGTGTAAAAGCAGCTCAGTGCAGAATGCCATTTTTGTGAAATTAAAGCATTTTTGTCTTGGTTCTACATGAAGTATCTTTTTCTGAACCTGACCTTGACTGATAAAAATCTTTTCCATTTCTATTAGGTGAAGCTGGTAAATGTAGAAATGATGTTTATCCAGGACTTAAATTAAACCCTGCAGAAGTCTCCTTCACCGACCCTCCACCCCAACTTTCTATCAGTAGATTTCCAAGGAAGCTTTCATTTAGACAATTGTTTGCTCCTTTTTTACGATGGTTCTCTGAGTTCGACAAGAACAAAGATCACTGATATTCCCATTGGGTTTATCAGAAGCAACCGAGAACAATGAGATTTAAAATTTATTCATAATCTTTACTTTCTCTCTCAACACATTCTCATCCCCATGGACTCCCTTCTTAATTAGTTATGCAAGTCTTGACACTAAGATTAAGCTACATATTAATCTTTCATTTTCATTAGCATGGTGTCTTGATCTTCCTCCCTATGCAAACACAGTATATGCTTATATTTAAATATATTTTTTTGTTTCTAAAAAAAGAGTACATAAAAATAAGAACTTCTGGAAGTCTGATTTCACTGGTGAGGAAAAAGGCATTTGGAGTAATCACTTGGCTATTCCTGAAAATAAGTTGGTTGGCAAATCCAATTCTTACAGAATATGAAATAGAATTTAAGAGTTCTTTAGTTCCTACTATATGCCAGGTGGTTGAGCTGGGATTTAGCTCAGTTGGTAGAGCGCTGCGCTGCAGTCTCTGAGGTCCCGAGTTCAATTCCCAGCATGGCAAAAGTGGGAGAAGGGCCTGGCAATCCACTCCCAAGGGAATCCTGAAACAGCCATTGAAAACCCTATAAGGGTCACTATGAGTTGGATACAGACTCGACGGCACCTAACAACAACATATGCCAGGTGGTACACTACAGATTTTGCCAGGTGGTACACTACAGATTTTACATCTACCATTTCCATTTAACCTCTACAACACTGTGAGCTGTAAGTTATCCTTATCCTGTTGATTAGGAAACAGACTTAGAGAAAACACCCAGAACCCAAGTATGTGTGACCCTAAAGCCAGAGCTGTCCAAAGTAATATTAAAGCCAAAAGAAATCTTAAGAACAAATCTAAGTGATTTTCCAAAATGTAAGAAAGGCACCAAAAATGGTGGTATATGAGACACTGCATATAAAATGTAATAAATGCCACAGTGAAGAAATTAATTTCCTTCAATACTCTTCTAATTCTTCTGACAGAATCAAAAGGAAACTTGGCTTTGTGTCATATGTTGCTAACACTCTACAACAAATAGCAGCAGAACTCATCTGGTTTTAAAACACTGTTTATAGATAATAGTTCAGTAGTAGACAGATGTGGCTTTAAAAAACCCAACATCAGGATGCTACAGGAAATGTGAACTTTGGTGGCACAGATGTGGAGATACCAGGCGAAAACTCACATGATATAACTGGAGAAACTGAGGTCTGAAGAGGTGTAATTAAATGTTCATGTACAACTTTCCTGAATTGCTGATCATGATCATTTACCTCTCAAATGATCTCATAAGCAAGTTAGATTCCACCATTGTCTTTGTTTTTCCTGGAGGTACATCAGACATCTTTTGAATAACAAATGCAGATTAGAGTTAAGGAAAATAGAAACTGTTTCCTTCCAGAGATGTCATACTGTTTCTTTTTACCAAATGCTGTGACACTAAGGTGGGTGAAACTGTAGACTAACAAACTGAGTATTTAGTCAGATGTTGTTTTTATAAAATTTCCTTTAGTTTATTTAGATATTTCTATGATTGGCAGTCAGCAAATTCAAGTATATGCCATAACTGTTACAATAAAAAGGCCATTTGCCAGTAGGAGGATACACGCACCTAAAACATTTAACAGGTTTAACAGTTTTCTAGCATTATCTCTTGAAAGTATAATTATCAGAACTGCTTTCAACATAACACACCTCAGTATTTCCACTCAGCTGCTGGCCCCACAGGATACCTCAATATTCTGCTCTATTTCAATGCACACTGTCATTGGTTGACAGATTCCTGAGGTGGCCATTTAAGTCTGTAAAATTGAACTCTTTTTTTTGACAACTCCAAATACTGCAACCCAATATATATGAGACCAACACTGAATTTCACAAAAAGAAAGAGATCTTTATTTTTTTCACTTATTATTAGAGCTAGACTCCTCAAGTACAGTATTTCTGGAAAATGAACGGCTTTAACCTGTTATTTCTTTATATTGTCCTAATTAAAAGGCAATAATATAGATTTGCTAACATGCTACAAAAATTTGCTAGTCCACCATCATCAGCAATAGCAGACTTATTGGGAAGAATAGGCAACCTAGGAAAGAAAAGCACCTGTCATTAGTCTTCTGCCTTGTTCTCAAAATTTACTTCCAGAGCTTCAACTACCACTCTGGGTATCTGATTCACAATCTCTTTTCATTTCTTGCATTTTGCCTCTTTACTCCATGAGATGGTGATCTACGGTGAGAGTGCTAAGCTGTGTGGGCTCTTACCTGGGTTCTGCTTACCTGGGTTCTGATCTTGGCTCTGCCACTTCTATAATTAAGCTATTTATTTACCACTTTGTGCCTCATTATCTGCCATGGGCTGACACTACCTGCTGCAGCTACTAGAAGCTGTGTTGTTGTTAACTTCCTAGCTTCCCTTGAATTGTGTCCAACTCATAGCAACCCTCATAGGGTTTTCAATGGCTGATCGCTTTGGGAAAATGGACTGCGACACCCTTCTCCCATTTTTGTGGTGCTAGGGATGGAACCTTGGTCCTGAGAAAGTGTGGAGCAGCGTTCTCCCAACTGAGCTAAACCCCAGCCCACTACAAGCCTAAGGGTTAAATAATTTGATACATTTACAGAACCAAAACTTGCATCTTGCATGTAGCAAGTTCTCAATATATTACTCACCATCTTCTCTGATTTTCCAAGTCCTTCAGCTAAAATATATTTATTGAGTACTCACTGTGCTGAGCACTGCTTAAGACACTTAAGATACATCACTACATAAAACCAAGAAAAATTCTGGAGCCTTTTTTAGGTAGGCAGAAAACAATAAATATAATCACTAAGTCATATACTGTTAGAGGGCAGTAAATGCTATAAGATGAAAGAGCAGACATGGATAAGGGCCTCTGGAGGGCTGGCAAAGTTGAGGTTTTATTTATTTATTTTATGGTGTTAGGGGGTTGACCCAGGGACTTGTGCATGCTACGCAAGTGCTCTACCAACTGACTGCACCTCAGCCCCTTTAAAATTTTTTTAAATCTTGAGACAGGCTTTCATTAAGCTGGGAAGGTTGCATCTGGTCTCGAATTTGTGATCCTTTTGCCACAGCCCCTTAAGTCACCACGACTACAAACATGGACTAAGGGAAAGATTTAATATGTAACCATTCTCTTTGCTACCCAGGTTTAGAAACTCAGTCACTTTAGTTTCTTTTTTTCCTCCATAACCCGCACTATATTCCATGTGGTTTTTGGTAATGTAAAAATAACGACGTCAATAGTCTTCCCTGCTCTAATCCATCTTTCCACTTTTGGGTATATGCCTAAAAGAACTAAAATGAGGGAGGTGAACAGGTAATTTGCACACCAATGTTCATAGCATTACTCTTAATAGCCCAAAGTCCACTAATAGGTGAACAAAGAATTTGTGGTATATACATATAATAGATATTGAGTCTTAAAAAGAAAATTCTGATATATACGACAAATTCACAGACAGAAAGTAGAAAAATATTTAGCAGGGGACGGAGAGAGAAAGGAATGGGGGATTACTGCTTAACCAATACGGAGTTTCAATTTGGGATGATGATAAAATTCTGAAGATGGAGTGGTAAGGGATGCAAACCACTGTGAATATTGTTAATATCACTAAACTACTCAACTTAAAAAAATTATTGAAATAGTAAATTTTTATGTTATGTATCTTTCTCTACGGGGCTGGAATTTAGCTCAGTTGGTGAAGCACCACTCTGCAGTCTTAGAGGTCCGGGGTTTGATTCCCAGCTCCACAAAAATGGGAGAAGGTCATGGCAATCCACTCCCAAGGCAACCCTGAAACAATGATCTATTGAAAACCCTATGAAGGTCGCTATGAGTAGGATATGACTTGACAGCACACAACAAGAACATCTTCCTCTACAACAAAACGATTAATGAGACTGAGGAACTGAGTTCTTAATTTTAATTGTTTAAAAACTGGTATTTGATTCAGTTATTGGAAAACTTTTATGTATACATGGGCAACATGTATTTAAATTTCATATAACCCAATATGTACAGCAGCTCTTGCTTGAAGCATAGAAAAATATAATCTTAAGACATTTGAAAAGCCAACTTTGTTTAAAGCTAGAAGCAATACTAATATAGCTATCTCCTTTTAACACTATGGAAAAGTATTCCATTTTATACCTCAAGCCCAATTTAAGTTGTAAATTACATAACCTATCTTTAGTCTTCAACCACATATAAGCATCTTAATATTTACAGACTACCTACAGAAACAGAATTGAATTCCCAGAAGCATATATAAAAAAAGTACATGCCAATACCACCAAAATGGCTTTGTCATTGACAACATGCATAGCATTGTGACTGTACCATTTTGTTTGGTTACTTAAATATTACTTAAGTATGCATTAAAAAATATATGTTTACATTTAAGAAATGTGACACATTAAAGAAATCCTTTGTAAACATAATCTTTTCTCAATATATTTTCCTACTTTGCATGATACATAAATAACTTAATCTACAAACTCATAAATAAAACTATCAACTCTTATGACCTAGAAATATATACAAATTTTGGAGCTTGAGAAAAGTGTTCTTTGATTTTATAAATAACAAAGTACTTGTACTCTTTATTAACAATCAAATGCTTACCATAAGTTCTTATTGTCTCTCAATTTCTTCTGTCAGTAAGAGACATTTAGTTTACCTGGTAAAGATGCTATGCATTTAAATAGCCAAAATGATCAAAGGTCAAGATTTTTGTTGCTGTTTTTCTTCTTTCTTTATAGCCCAGGCTGGCCTTGAACTCCTGATTCTTCTGCCTCAGCCTGCCAAGTAGCTGGGACAGACTACAGGCACACACCACTGGGACTAGCCAAAAGCTGAGATATTAAAAAAAAAAAAAAAAAAAACAGCAGAGAAGGTAACTATTTAAATGTTACTAAATCTTATTAAGACCACTTCAGCTTGTCTGAGCAACAAAAAAATGCTGTGGAAGAATGAATGCTTACAGCATCATTTAAGTAGTTATCTAACAAAAGCTAAAATTTAAGAAAGGATAAAATCCAATTAAATCCCTCTTAGCCTTACAAAAATAGTCCACTGAAACTGTTACAGAAGCAGAACAGAAACTATCCTAAATTTTCTAGAATTTATTTTTGAATGATCACTTGAGTAAGTTAAAACTTTACGGGTAGAAATAATAACATACAGAATTATTTTAGAAAGGTATACTTAAAATTCCTAATACACACTTTGTTGGTTTTTGTTTAATGACTGGAAATCCTTTTCTTTGGAAAATATTACATATCCATTGAAATACAACACCTATCTAGTAATTTATTAAATAACTACTCAAGTCTTATTAGGTAAGCATTCCAATTACTTTTATGTAATAGAAGTAAAAAGGAATTTTGCATGTTGGCTATGTTTCACTTAATACATTATTTTTTAGGCCCCTACAGGGTATAAAACTTACAAAGAAAAACATTCCCAACTAATATTTTCATTAGATTTAAATGAGTTAAACTATAGATAATAATAAGCTAAGCACTTTCATTACTTTTAAAATCTAAGTTTCTAGAAATTTTATTTTTGATTCAATACAAAAATGATCTGGTTCACACTATTAACTGCCTAAAAACTGTTAAAAAACTAAATACTCTTTGTTAAGGAGCAGATTAAAAGTAATATTTTCTATGATCTTACTTTTAAAACACAAGAATATGAAACACATAGGGAATCTAAATCAAATTAACAAACCAGGGCTGAAATCCTGTCAACTTTCAGGCCAATAAAACATAAATCCACAATTATGCATAAACAATTCAAAATTAAAGTTTATAATGGAAATGTCAACAAGTCATTACTACTACTACACATCACTAACTAATGGGTTCCACCACACTTCAACCAGGCACAGCAGATGTGCACATCTGATAGACTGCTTAGAAAATTAAAGCTATCAGAGCTATAAATAAGGGATCCATAAATACAATCAAAGTAATGCCAAAGCATTGGGGCCATTAAAAAAAAGTGAATTTCATGAGATGTAAACACATCTGATAATTCTCTTTGTAAGCCACTTTCCACTGACTTATAAAGCTATGGTTATATAATTCTTTTAAAAAGAAAAATTTTATACACTGTGCATGCAGTAATTTCACTGTACACTCTTGACTATAATGCAATCCTCAAATTGTCTTGAAGAGTTTGATGTATGTCATCAGGATTTCTCCAGAAAGTCAGGTTGTCATATTTTCAGCAGCCTAGAACAAGAAAGATTCATTATTTTAACTAAATTAATTGATTAAATAAAAATAAGAAACCAAGCCATGGAAAAAGAGGCACCACGGAGATAAACTTGTCAATACTATTCTACAGGGGTCCCACAGCCTGGGGCCTCAGGAACTGGCCAGCGCAAGTAGGAGGTGAATGGTGGGTGAGTCAGCAAACTTCATCTGTATTTACAGCGATTCCTCATCACCCGTATTACCACCTGAGCTCTGTCTCTGGTTTGTGGAAAAAGTGCCTTCCATGAAACTGTCCCTGGTGATAAAATGGTTGGGGACCACTGCTATTCTGAATTTAACAAATAACTTCCTGCATATAACCAAATCACCTTTATCAGGATAATGCAGTGTATCAGACTACCTTTTCAACTGATTTCTAGACGATCTTTTATGCTACAAGGTGGAGAGAATTAAGACCAAAAGAAGAACAGCGAACATATTGCTATGTTCTTGTTTGGCTTATACTCCCAACTACTATACTTTCCCAAATGATTCTAAAGAAAGTCCCAGATACCATATCCCTCATCAGTAGATGGTTTGATGCATATTTCTAGAAAGATTTAAAAAATACTATCATCACACCGAAAACATTTCTTAATGCCAATGTGAAAATGATTTAATTTTAGAAATACATTATATTTTTAGTACATTTATATTTCTACTTCCTGAATAAAACTTGCTTTTACTTTGGGCTAACTAGAGTTCATGAAAATCCTGTAAAATATTGGGAAAATAATAAATAATGCAATCTGAAATAAGGCTGAAACCTGTTCTTTGAAGTCAACAGAACTGACCTTGTTTTCTATAGACAGTCAGCTCACAGATCTATTCTAAGTAACCCTGTCCCTCCTCTGGACAAATGACTTAGAATATAGTTTAAAAATTTTTTTTCCATCACTCTAAAATATTTCTTACTTCTTTTCATCCTTGTAGGTTCCTTGAGCTATATATCCTTAGGTAGGTAGCTTGAGCTATATACCCTTTAGGCACTCTATTATCTTTCACCTTAGCCCCATTCTTAGTTATTACCTAATTCATAAAAGACTTGAAATTATATACACAAATTTGGTTTTAACCCAAAATATCTAAATTCATATGTAATTCGTCTTGTATTATTCCATTTTCATATTAAACGGAGTTTTTATTATCTATTGATAATGAAAAAGTTTTCACTTTAAGCAATAATATTCATATTATAATAAATGCCGAACTTCCTTCTGAAAGGGTAGCAATAATGTCCAAGAGACCTATATAGTTAACCAGATTGCCACTAAATACTCAAAAAATTGCAAGGGTCAGCACTAGAAAAAGTCAAATTTAGTAAGATTCTTGTCTTCCAAACTTTCCTTTTCGTACAAGAGTTTACTCCTCCCCTTGGGAGGATGGGTAGCAGCATGAGATTTATTTAACCCTTCATTCCTCTCCAACTCCAAATTCTACAACTCCAATATCCTCATGCTATAGATCGTCCTACATAGTGAGGGGTACAGGACATCTATAAGACAAAGAGAAAGGTTTGGTTAAAAGAAATTCATCAATAATTGTATAATTCAAGGCACAGAGTGCTAATATAGAAGATGCTAGAAAGTAGGATTTGCCCAGAATCTTTCAAATCATAATATGTAGATGATTGCTTACACATCAACACTAGCATTAAAAAGATAACATAAAAATTCAGTGTCAGGAAAGAGTCATTGATAAAATATACTTAATTAACAGTACTACTTTGTTGTATTGTCTTATTTTACCCATAAGGTGGCCTATCTTTTGCTGTTAAGGAACTTATCTAATTGGAGAGACACACAGCTAGCTACTTTTACTAAAAATGACTCAAACTCTATCAATAATTAATAAAATAATAAATAAAAAATTGTTACTATTTTCTGTACAGTTAGAGGGGAAAAAACCCCAAAGTCTCAAATAGTTCCTCGTAACATTTCAAGATTTCCCTGATTTATGTTTTATGCATTCTAAAATAGAGACAATAAGTACCAATTAAATTCTAAATATTAGGAATTCTAGGTAAGAATATAAATGCACTAGGAACAATTTTTCTTTACTTTTAACACCAAAAGAACTAAAAAATGTGAGAAAAGATTCATTAGCAGCAATAGGACAAAGACCAACCAGATGCTTATAAAGTTTGTAAAGCTCTGTGCAGCTCTGAACAAACCAGCTGGCCAACCTGTCCCCACAGGAGCAGTTAAGGAAGCATACAACCTAATCTAAAGAGAAGCAAATTGATAAGTCATTCTTTTATAATTAAGTAAAATTAAGTATATTTTTATTCTTAAAAAGCACTATACTATCTGCAATGGTGTTCATCAAATATTATCTCTGGTTATCTCATGGGCAACTTTTTATCTTGAGTGATTTTTTTTTGTTTCATTGTTTTGGATTTTCTGATTTAAATACTTTAGAATTGTGAGCATATTTAAGTTTTATAAAATTATATAAATTAAAGAATATAAGAAAAAGTTCTAATTAACATTTCTTTGTAGCTAGAAATTTTTCAGGATCTCTTTTCTCTCTCATAATTAATGAGATGCTGGAATGCTGGTTTTAGATCATGGGAAAATGCATTTTAAAGGACCTGTATATGAGAGAGACTAATCTATTCAAATGGCCAACAGTTTCTGATTTTGTTAAATATTGATTTTGCCCTCAGATCTCACTATGGGTCCATACCAAGAATGCTCAAAGCTAAAAAAAGCAATGTCAAATAGGTATTTCTGAATCTCCTATCCTAATACTTGGGGTTGTATATTGCCTAAGGAAATGCTCTGTCAAAATATGTCTATAAGTTGCCTGGGCTGGGTTTATTTGAGTTGGGTTCCTGTAGGGAAGAATTGGGAGGAAATTGGCAAAAACTCCCAAACTGGGAAAATGGCGTTTGAATATCTAGTTTGTAAGTTACAAATCTAGGGAAAATGAAAGTAACTTGGTTGCATTTTTGTACAAAACCCTTCCTGATTGGACAGTTGGACTGAAAGCTGATTGGCTCACGCCATTCCATGGGCAAACTATATAAAGAGCTGTGCTGCGGCAGCTCGACCTCTTTTTTGGCACGGCCTTTCTGGCATCCCTTTCTGCGCCTTCTCGCCTGTCCCTGCCCAGACCACAGATGAGGATGCGCCTCTCCTGCTGCTCTCCCCCGGCCCTTCGCTGAGGGAAAAACGCTCTCCCGTCGCAATCATCGACAAGGAAAGGAACCTGCTCTCCGTCTGACCAACAACGAAGCAACAGCTGTCTCCTCCTGACCACTGAGACAACCAACACAGGTGTTTGCCCCTGGAAGGCAAAAGTGCCTGAGGCTTTTCCTTTCTCCTGTCTCCGCCGGGGTCCCGAGGGCCGCAGGAGTCTGCGCCCCTCACCTGAGGGTCCCGAGTGAATTGTGTTTAGTATCTATGTGCACGGCATCCAAACCTCTAGGCCGGACCGGGAGGCGCATGCCCCACAGGTTCCCTCATAGCCCTGAAACTATAGTACAATACAAAAATCACTTCCTATTCTGCCTACTCTTTTTCCAACTTGAGGAAACTACAACCAAAATTCTTACAGTTGTAGAAGATATACATTAAATAACTCATCTTCCACTGGAATTTTAGAAACACATTGATGAAAGACTATACTACTACTTTTCACTTTTCTCAATAGAATTATGAGAGAATGTTGAGCCAAGGAATGTTCCCATGCCATAGCCCAATGACTTTTCTTGTCCAATCACCATTTCATCCCTTCCTAAATAGCTCACTCACATATTCTTTAGGAGAACATTTAGTAGTTAAGTAAACAATTCTGAAGTCACACAGCCCAGTTCAATCACTTAACTGTAAATACTTAGGGTAAGTTAGTCATCATAAGCTTCAGTCTCCTTAGCAGCACACTACTAATAGAAGTATTAGTACACATCACTGTGTGATTAGAAGGAATAATGCCAGTACAGTCTTTAAAGCCTAGTGTCTAGCACAAGGAAACTATTTATATAAATATTAGCATTTCTATTATTCAGTTATTTTTCTTCCTATGATGAAAGGTATAAATGTGAGTGTAAAACACACACAAACAAACACAGATGACCCAAAACATGGGCCAGTGACTTACTGGAAAAGACATTTACAGAAAAACGCAAATATTACCAAACGAGAAACCCATATACTCCCCACAGTGACTAAAATTAAAATGGCTCACAATAATGAACACTGGCAAAGATGTGGGGCCAAGGGAAAATGCTGCTGGTAGAAATGTAAATCAAGCAGGGCGCAGCAGCACATGCCTGTAATCCAAGAGACTTGGAAGGCAGAGGCAGGAGGATCACAAGTTTGAGACCAGAGGCAGTCTGCGTAATTTAGTGAGACTCTGTCTCAAAAAGTAAAAAAAACAAAAACAAAAAACAAAAAAACAAGAAAAAGAAAAGAAAAAAACAAAAGAAATATAAATCAACTATTTTTAAAGTTTGGCTTTGTATCTATTCAAGTCGAAGATATGCATAATCTAAGGCCCAGAAATTTTACTTCTAGATATACATCTAGAAAAGTACATATATATCAAAAGACATGAGTAACAATGCTCAAAGCAGGATCACTTGAAAAAGCCCCAAACTAGAAACAACCTAATATGGAGCCACAGCAGAAAGGATAAATTGTGATATATTTGTAGAGGAAACATACTTCAGAGAAAAGGAATGCATTACAGCTATATACAACATAAATGAACCTCACAGACATGTTAAATGAAAGAAACCAATAAAAAGCATGTTGTAAAATTCCATTTATATGGACAACGTTGAGATTCCACCTTACTCCAGTAAGAATGGCCAAGACCTATAAAAAAAATAACAACAAATGCTGGCAAAGCTGTGGAGAAGAGGGAACCCTCTTATACTGCAGGTGGAGCTGTACAATGGTTCAACCACTTTGGAAATCAATATTTAGAAAACTAAAAATAGATCTGCCATATGACCCAGCTATACCACTACTGGGATTATACCCAAAGGGAGATGAGGCATCATACTACAGAGAATCCTGCATCTCCATGTTCAATGCAGCACTTTTCACAACAGCAAGGATATGGAATCAACCAAAGTGCCCATTAACAGAAGAATGGATAAAAATATTATGGTACATATACACAATGGACTACTACTCAACAATCCAAAAAAAAAAAAAAAAAAAGAAAAGAAAAGAAAGAAAGAAAGTCATTTGTAGCAAAATGGATGGAATTGGAGAAAATTATCTTAAGTGAACGAACACAAGTCCAAAGAGAGAAATACCACACGTTCTCACTCATATGTGGGAGCTGAATCAAACTTAAAAGAAGGAAAAAATCCTATACATAAATTGGAACATAATAAAAAGCTCACGTTAACTTAGCAGAGAAGGGACAATTTAAGGAGCAGAAAGGAGGGAGGGATCTAGCAAAAGGAAGCAATGATGGGAGAAGACAGGAGGGGGAGGAGGGACAAGGAGGAGTAAGGGATCAGAGAGAGGTCGACCTCAAAATAAACAGCCCAACTTTAATAGTTCAGGAAATAATTATAATAATACCAACAATACCAAAGGATGGCAATAATACAAACGGGCTACATTATTCATGTAATACTGCTGACAATGTAAAAAGATAGATCACTATAGAAAAAAGTTTCGACACAAATCATAATCGGGATGCACGGGTATAGAAAAATATTCCCACAAAAAGACATTCGAGGAGAAAAGAGGTCATTGATGGGAAGGGTATAAGTGGGGAGGAGGGGCACAAGAGGGTAAGAGGGAAGTTATGTGTACAGGATACAATGAAACGCATATATGGAAATGTCACAATGAAATACATGTCAGAACGAAACACATTAAGTTGTACAGTAAAAACTTCTAATTAAAAAACATTTTGCATTAAATGTTTTGAAACGGATTTCAAAAATTTTCTAAAATTAAACTATAGTGTTTAAAGATACATGTTTAGTTAGTAAAAAGGTTAAAAGAAAATGTGTACTGTAAGTCAGGAGAGTAGTTACTGGAGGGGAGAGTAGAGGAAAAAGTGATTAAAGAAGGGATACAAGGAGAATTGTTGGGTGATGGCAGTGACAATTGTATGAACATTTTCTTTATGATAAATCTTTGTTCTATAAAGGTGTTTTGTTAATCTTTTTGTGTTATATTTTAATAAAAAGTTATTAAAAAGCACAAAATCAACCCAAAATTTGGAACTCTGGAAAGTAAATTAATCTGAAAGATGGGTAAATTACACATTTCATATAGTTTAATTTGCCTGGAGATAAGAAAAAAAAGAAGTCACTTTGTTATTGGACCAATGTTAATGAAACAACATGAAGTTTCACTATTCATGGTAGTTGTTGTGTTGTTGTTAGGTGCCATCAAGTCAGTATCCGACTTACAGCAACCCTGCGTACAGCTGGCAAAACACTATTGTCAGTGCTTCTCTGCTATTCCAAGGGTTTTCAATGGTGGATTGACTTTTGGGAGTGGGTTGCATCTCCCAAGCCTACAGCATCTGGTGTTCCCAGGCGGTCTCCCATCCAAGTACTAACCAGGCCCGACCCTGCTTAGTTTCCCAGATCTGATGGGATTAGATGCCACAGGGCTATAGCTGCAGGCATTCATGGTTAGTGCTATGTAAATATGGAAATAAGATCACTGAGATTTTAAATTAGAGAGTCTGCACAAGCAAGAGAGGAACATGATACTCTTCCTGGTCCCAATCTTAGCAATTAAAAGTGGTTAGTTTGAATTTGAAAAAAGGTAACATTCTAGGCTCATGGTAGCAACAGCTGAGTCACTTGAGTCACTTTTCCCTTTTCTTAAAGGATAACACATGCTCACAAAATGCTAAGGTGTTTTCCCCATTTTCTTGAAAGATAACAAATGTTCACAGCTAAGGCGCTCTATCAGTCAGTTTCCTGCCTGTAGAATTCCAGTAGCCTGACAGCCTTTTTTAAATCTCATCCTATCCTTTTCAGTTTAAGCTGGGGGTGTTTGTGCAGAGATGATTGACTAGGGCTATCACATATCTAGTATCTTCATAAAAAGGTTGTCTAGATAGGTGGGCCCTAACTTTAGAGCATGCTACCCAGAAAGGGGGATTCTTCCAAATTAAGTGCTGGTTTCTCTTCTCCAAGCAGTACCTTCCTCAATTTCTCATTCCTTTCATATCTTACTATAAGAAGCAAAGAGAAAGCAGGCTGCTCCTTTCACCCTCAGCTTTGAGATTTCCTCAGCTAAATATACAAGTTCATCACATACATAGTCTATTTTTCTTCTAACATAATTCGCCCAAGTTCTGTTACTTTATAACACCTTCCTTTCCTTCAGTGTTCAACAAATGTTCCTCTTTATGTCTCAGACTTCACCAAAAGTGCTTTAAACAATCATACTTCCAGCAATATTCTGTTGCTAATGATATATATATATATATATATATATATATATAATGATCTCATCAGATCTTAGAAGTTAAGCAGGGTCAAGTTTGGTAAGTACTTGGCAGGGAGACTGTCTGGGAATACTGGGTGCGGCAGGCTTGGAAGAAGGACCTGGAAGCCCACTCCTGAAATAATCAGCTACTGAAAACCCTATGAATAGTAGAGAAGCACTGATAATAGCGCTGGGCATCACACAGTGTTGGGTAGTATTTCATTCTGTTGTACATAGGCTAGCTATGAGTAGGACTGGCGTCAACGGCACTTAACAATATATGAGGTGTGATCCAAAACTACCATGAATGTCTCCCTCCCTCCCTCTCTCTCTCTCTCTCTATATATATATATGTGTGTGTGTGTGTGTGTGTGTATATACACACACACACACACACACACACGCGCACACACATATGTATTACAGTAAAAGACACATTGCCACTAATTCCCCTCAAAACACTCTCCCTGGCTTCAGACCCCCTTAACCCATAGTTCATGTAACTTTCTGAAGTAATTCTGCAAGTCCTCTCTCATGAGCGTATTTAGTTGCATTGTCATGGCTGCCTCAACATCCTGAATAAATTCAAAACATTTACCTTTCATGGTCATTTTAACTTTGGGGGAGAGTCACAAGTTGCACCAGATCTGTTAAGGTGGATGAGGACATACTGTAATATTTAGTTGGCAGAAAGTGCCATATCAGAATTACTGCTCATTTTAAAACACACTTTCTCTCAACCACAGCTAACACCCAAGAGACTGTACCAAACAAGTTGAAACTTATCACACACTATTACTAAGGTTCAACATGCCTACTGCTGCTTCCGTATTGAACATTTTTCCCTTTCCATTGGATGGCATTCAGCAGGAGCACTCACTGTATTTTTTGACCATACCTCACTCATATGTATTCTGTGAAACAAGTGAAGCTTTCTCTACAACTCTCCTCTCTGTGTTCACCAGAATCACCTTTAAGGTTCATAATTCTCCCTTTAAGGTTCATAATCTCTTCGAAGACAATCTAAACCTTCTCTATTAAGTATCCTAAAGCTTTCTAGTTTCTATCCATTATCCAATTCCAAAGCTACACTCGCATTTTTAAGTACTTAGTCCCCTATTCCCAGGAATAAAATCTGTATTAGACTTCTAGGGTTGCCATAAAGTACCATAAAGTGGGTGGCTTAAAATAGTAGAAATTTGCCTTTTCACAGTTCTAGAGGCCAGAAGTCCCAAATCAAGGTGTTAGCAGGCCATGCTTTCCCTGAAGGTTCTAGGGGAGATCTTTCTTTGCCTCTTCCTAGGTTCTGGTGACTCTTAATCTATGGCTTTCCTTGGCTTGTAGACGCATCACTCTAATCTCTACCTCCATTACTACAGCCTTTGCTCTGTACTGTGTCTTCACATGGTGTTATTTGTGTGTGTGTCCAAATTCTTCTTATCTAATAATGGCACCAACCATTAGGATACCAGCTACCTTAACTCAGTATGACCTCATCTTAATTTGATTACATCTGTAAAGCATTATTTCCAAACAAGGTCATATTCATCAGTACAAAGGATTAGAACTTGAGCATATCTCTTTTGAGGCAGATACAATTCTATCCAACATGTGGAAAAATTCTAAAAATAGAGACTTCCGGGAAAAGATAACATGGCTCATGATGGTAATTTTTGTGATCTGAACACATGCTACAAATCTCTTGGCTTCAGAACTGATGGTGTCAGAAATTAGTTTACCCTTGTTTAACTAGGATGCTTCATATAACTTTATCATCCTTAATCCCTCCCTCCCTCCCTCCCTTCCTTCCTTCCTGCCTTCCTTCCTTCCTTCCCTCCCTCCCTCCCTCCTAAATATTACAACTAAATATTACAGTATGTCCTCACCCACCTTACCAGATCTGGTGCTTCCTTCCTTCCTTCCCTCCCTCCCTCCCTCCTTCCCTCCCTCCCTCCCTCCTTCCCTCCGTACTTGGGGGCTGAACCTACGGCCTCATGTATACTTTGCAAGCATTCTATCACTGGGCTGTACCACTAGCCCTTTTTATATTGAGTCAGGGTCTCGCTAAATTACGCAGGCTGCCTCTGTTCTCGACCTTGTGATCCTCCTGCCTCTACCTCCCAAGTCATTAGGATTACAGGCATGTGCCACTGTGCTTGGCTTCATTAATCACTTTCTAAACACAAGCATCTTTATTTAAAATGAACTAATATACAAATCTCTAACCTTTAGTGCTTCAGTAGCCTTGCGAAGCTCCTTAATAACCGATGATAAAGCTTCTGGATTAATTCCTTGTTCACAAAGCCGTACACAAATAGACAGAGTTTCCATATCTAAACCAGTATTCAAAATTCTTGAAATCTCAAGCAGAACTGAAAAAAGATACAAAGAAAATTATTTTTAAAAAGCTATAGCATTTAAAAATACACTCATTCTACTTTTGCTTTTAGTTTCTATATTTCTACACAATATCAAGTAATTAGCAGAACATCTCAGGATTTAGAAGTCAGCATGCAATGCTGTCTTGCTCTTACTCAGTTTTCGAAACTTAAACTTACAACTTCCCTTCATATACCCCGACTTTTACACCTTGGTGTATATTCTACCATATATTTACTATCAACATTATTCTCAATACTAATTTTTAATACTCTTTGATAATGTGACTGATTTAATTGCACAACATACCTTTTCATGGAAATACCATACTTTACTTAACCACTCTACTATTTTGAGAGTTAGATTGCTCTCATGTTTCCCCCACGAAAATATTATCCTAAGTATTTAATACACTAACTTAATTTTATTTCATTAGGATAAATTTCTAGAAGTACAACTATTCAGCCAGTAGTATATGTATTTAAGGCGATAAGAGTGTTTAGCAACTTTTACAACAATGTCACAGAATAACTCTATCTGTGAAATCTAATAATAAAAATAAAACTCTGTATTTTTTAAAACTTCATTCTCATAGTACTATGTTTTATTGTAGTTTACACCAGTATCTGTCTTTGACACAAGAAGCAGTAGCACAGTGATCCTAAGTTACCAAAGTGATTTTCCAAGAATCTTTCCTAGTACAGGATCTAAATACAATGGATCCATTGAACTTTTTTCAATGGTGATTTACCCCAGAATGTGCTTAGAATTTTTTTAAGTCAACTTTTAACATATCATGTATTATTTCATGCAACATTATCCCTTGCGTTATGCTTACAAAGTTATGCCATGCAGAGTATATTCACCAGCATTGTCTTCCAACACTTAAACATTTAGTATCCACCTCGCATAAATATTTAAATATTTCAATCCCTGGAGTTTGGGTAGAAGACAAGATCAAATTTTTCCTCCTAGAAATAAGCCAGGTGCCCAAATGTAATTTATTGAGCAATCTATCCTTTTATCACTGTATTGAGACACTGCCTTGACCATATAATAAATTCCCATGCAGAACCGTTGCATGTTGATTATGTCAGAGCTACATTTTTATATTGGTAACTTCATATTGCATGTAGTTTGTTAAAAGGTTAGGGTTTAGCTCAGTTGGTAGAGTGCTGCTCCACACTCCCTGAGAACCCAGGTTTGATCTCCAGCACCGCAAAAAAAGTGGGAGAAGGACGTGGCAAACCACTCCTGAAACAATCCCAAAACAATCCCCAAACAACTAGCCATTGAAAACCTAAGAGGGTCACTGTGAGTTGGACCCAACTTGACAGCACCTAACAACAGTAGGCTAAAGATTCCCCTGTCACCTATTAGGTATATAAGCCCTTTTATTCTCTGAGTGAACTTAGAATTTCTCATCAATTCTAAAAACAAATTCCATATGGATTTCTGTGGGAATTGCATGAAAACTGTGTATTATTTTGGGAAGAACAGACAAGTTAACATTTAATTATTCTTTCATTTAAGTCTATGTCCTGAAAATTTTTATACTATTCATGATATTCATGAGATCATTCCATTTTTTTCTCAAGGTAGTCTCTATTACTCCACCTTGGCTGGAAGCTGAGTCCTTCTCATTTTCATTTCTTCAGGGTGTATATAGTTCAATTTGCTAATACTTTGCTCTTTAGCAGTATTCAACCAGTTATTCACGTTATTTGCTGAATTTATTTCCATAACTTTAAGATTTCTATTCCCCCCATAACCACTTGTTCTTTTTTTCATAAGCAAATGGTTATTTATAACCATTTCTTATTTTGTGGCTGTTGTTCCTTCCTTTACTTACCATTCTATTCTTAAACTGTTTTTTGAGATTGCTGTGATTTCTATTTCTTGAAGTATAATCAAGCAGCAAAAGAAAGTAGTCAAGATTATGATCTCTAGAACAAGAATACCTGGGTTTAAATTCTAGTCTTACTATCAAAGTAAATCTCTCTGTGCCTTTATTTCACTATTCTATAATATGTAGGTAATAATAGGACATACTTTATAGGATTAGCATAAGAATTAAAGGATACACTTTGGATGGTATATGAACAAACTTGAAATGTAGGACTTAAAAGGATCAAATTCTAGCTCTAGCATCAAACTACCTGAGTTCAAATTCTAGTTTTATTACTAAAGTTAATTGCTCTGTGCCTTTATTCCACCATTCCGTAAAATGCAAGTAATAATAATAATACCTATTTTATAGGATCAGTGAAAGGCTTTTAGGATACACTTAGAATGGTCCTTGGCATATGATAGTGCTCAATAAAAAGGTTAGTTATTACCTATTATTATTCTTTCTCCTTTTTTCTTCATCTATTTTTAGTTGCTTATGTTTTTCATCTACCTTAGGTGCTTTGTGACTCCCGGCTGAAAACTCATCTATAGGAAATGTCTCTTGGATGTCCTGGATGGCTGACATGTTCTTGGAGAGTAAGAATCACGCTGGCCTCAGTCCTCTGGATTAGGCTTTGTAGAAGCATGTTGGTGCTAGACCGGAAAACACATGGATGGAGCTTCTCACTCTCTGGCAATGGCAGATGGTACATTTCTGACTCCCAGGTTCACTCAGGCAGCACAGCAACCCTCCCCAAGTTCTATTCCCAATACCCTGCTGTGATTCCCATCTGCTCCTCTCTTTTTTGGGGAAACTCTTTCTTTCTAAAAAGTAGAGATTTCCTTTTCTTGTTTTTGACCATGGTTATGCTGATAATTATATTTTCATATTATTTCCTATCATATATTTTTATGGGCTTGGGAGTAGAAAGTTTCAGCAAGTATTCAATTAACTGTACTACAATTTCGTTTTCTTAAACTTTTATTTCTGATTGTTTTCATAAGGGCTTCTACTTCACCCTTGCATATTCTAAGTGTTACTATTCATAACTGGTATATTACACACTTTTCTTTTAGAGCCAGCCACCATAACAAATTCTATTGAAGTTTCCAACAATTTTTCAATTCTCTTTATTTTGTTTTGTTTTATTTTATAGTACTGGAGGACTGAACCCAGAGCTTCACAAATGCTCTGAAGTGCTCTACCACTGACCTGAACCCCCAGCCCATTCTTCACTTTTTTGCTGTTGCTGCTGCTGCTGTTGTTGTTTGAGACTGGGTCTGGCTAAATTACCCAGGCTGCCTCTGGCACTGACCTTCTGATCCTCCTGCCTCTATATCCCAAGTCACTGGGATTCCAGGTATGTACCACAGCACCTGGCAATCTCTCATATTTTAGTCAGTTAATCATTTCACCCACAAATAACTATTTGTCTCCTTTTAAATAACCTTTTTCATTTCTTATCCTGTGCTATTTGTCAAATTCTTAAAAATCAATATTTAAAAGAAACAGTGAAAACAGGTATTTCCATCTTTTTGAATGCATTTAATGTTAGTGTTAAGGATGTTAGTTATCTTTAATTAAGCATGTCAGAAATATGTCATTTTCTTGTTAAGACTTTTTTAAAATCAGAAAAAATGTTGGGTCTTACTAACAGCTTTTCATCGGACATTGAAATGCTCAAGTAGCTTTCCTCCTTTGAGCTAGTGAAGTTAACACATTATACTGACAGACTTCCTAAGTGCAGCTGAAAAACACTGAACTTGGGAAATCATTACTTTTAAAGTGAGCCTGAATTTTATCTAGGAGTAGATGTTACATATCTCTCACTGTTGCTTGCTACGAACACACCCCAAAAAACAGCTAAGGGAAGAGTAGTGAGTTCATCATCTTGCATTCTTGGTTTATAGATCAAGAATGTGCAGACATGCCTAGGGACCATGGTGGACTGTACCTCCAGTGACACTGTACTGAATTCCTAGGCAAGGTTAGAAAAATCCTGGTTGTCTTTTGATGTACTCTCTCTTGAAACTCAGCCACCAAAGGCAAAGAATCCCTATGCTCAGACAAGTCCCTGCTGTGGGCCCAACTGACAGCCAGCATCAACTAGTAGATATGTGAGTGGGGAGGCTTTAAGATTACTTGATACAGCCACTGTCTCACTGGAATATATGAGAGGTCCTCAGAACTTCCAAAGTGAGCCTGGTCAACACCCAGGACTCTGAGAAGTAATTTTTGGTGTTTTATGTCACAAAACTTAGGGTGGTTTATTATGTAGCCACAGATAACCAGCACATATATTCAGATCCTATTCCAACTCTATCATCATTATCAACTGTTCCTGACAAATTCCTCTCTAGTTTGTTCTGTTCACGGTACGTACCTACCAATACTTCTGTGCTTATTTCTGACTTCATACTTCTGTTCATGATTTCCTATTTTCCCTTCTTCCTTCATATAATTCCAAGATGTCTTTTGGATCCATCTCAGTTGTAGTATTTCTTTTAAGCTTTTTTTTTTTTTTAAGTTGACATTAATAGTTACTTCCTATCTTCACAAACTATCTGTAATCACTATTTTCTTAACTTTGTCCTACAATTGGCACCTATAGGTATTTTGTGCCTATTATGGTAGTGCTGGAAAGATCATTGTGAATAAGACAAATAGGATCCCAGTCCTCCAACACATTACAATCTAGGACATACATATGAAAATAACTGATTGTTATGGTTTGAATGTGCTCCCTAAAGTTCATGTGTTAGAAAATTAAATTCTTAGTGCAATGGCATTGAGGGGGAGGACATCTGAGAGGAGATTTGGCCCTAAGGGTGATTAGGCCATGAGCATGAATTTGGTCCCCTTCCCACTCCCTTTCTTGTGCATTTACACTTGTGTTTTTTCACCTTCTACCCTTCCACCGGCTGGGATTTAGCTCAGTTGGTAGAGTGCTGCGCTACAGTCTCTGAGGTCCCGAGTTCAATTCCCAGCACAGCAAAAATGGGAGAAGGGCCTGGCAATCCACTCCCAAGACAATCCCAAAGCAGTCAGCCATTGAAAACCCTATAAGCATCACTATGAGTTGGATACCGACTCGATGGCACCTAACAACAACAACCACCCTTCCACCATGAGATGATGTGGCAAGAAGGCTCTTGACAGATGTAGGCCCCTTAACCTTGGATTTCCTAGCTTCCAGAACTATAAAAAACAAATCTCTGTTCTTTAAGAATCCCCCAGTCTCAGGTATTCTGTTATAGCAGTGGTCTCCAACATTTTTGGCAGCAGGGACTAGTTTTGTGGAGGACAATTTTTCCACAGATGGGGGTCTGGGAGGGTAGGATGGTTTCAGGATGATTTGAGCCATGGGGAACAGTTGTAAATACAGATGAAGCTTCACTTGCTTGCTCACCTTCTGCTGTGCGGCCCTAAAAGGGCACAGACCAGTATTGGTCTATGACCCAGGGTTTGGGAAACCTGTGTTATAGCAGCACAAAACAATTCCAGTTTTAAGCAAATAAAGGAGCAAAAAGCATATTTCTGAAACAAATTGCAAAAGCTTCTTACCAACTTTGGAGGGACACAGTGTTTGAGAAAGACTTGTCTGAAGAAGTGACACACAATCTTAGACTTCAAGGGTGAGCAGAAACCAACCTGAGGCAGGAGGAAGAGTGAAGAGTGATAGCAAACACAGCTTGTGCAAATGTTCCTAGACTGTAGAAAATTTGGTAAATACACAGGTGTGAACAATGAAAGAAATGCTCACACACTGAATGAGTGTAAATAGGAAAACAGGAGACATATAAATTTGTTAAGGCCCTATTAAACATATTAGAACTGTGGGAAGCTACTGGAAGATATAAAATGGAAAAGTAACATGATCAAGGTTGCATTTCAACGAGACTTTGAATATAGAATGTATTTGGAAAAGAAGCAGGAGAGATTAAGACAAGTGGTCAAATCTGAGGTGTGAAGAAGAGGAGGTAGTGGAGGGGCAAGAAAACCAGACTGACTCCCAGGTTTCCTTTTCAAAAGAGCACTTGGATTGGTGGTGTTAACATGGACTGTCTGTCTGTCTCTCTGTGCCGCTGGCTCTCCCTTACAGTTCTAGTCAAATAGTCCTCTTCTTTCTCTATAACGCATTACTATCTGACATATACAGTGGTATTACACTGAAGCCTCTGGTAAGAAACAGTTAGGAAAAAATAGAATTATTAGTTATAAAATTAAAATTAGAAGCTGGCGTGCGCCTGTAATTCCAGTGACTTAGGAGTATTGCAAGTTAGAGGCCAGAGGGAGTCTTAGCTTAGTAAGGCCCTGTCTCAAAATAAAAAGTGGGCTACGGGGTGCAGCCCAGTGGTTAAGTACTTGCAAAAGTATGTATAAGGCCCCTGGTTCAACCCCAAAGACACAAAAGAGAAAGGGAGGAAGAGGGAGGGAGAGTAATTACATTGCTAAAATCAGGAATTTTAGTCTACAAGAAAATAAAATTAACCTACTAAGCTATTAAAAGATTCCCTAAAATCTCAAAATGTTGAAAAATAAAAGAGAGAGGGTAGGAGTTGAAAGGCATGACTATTTTAAGAAGAAACACTGGGTGAGAATGTTGAGGTTCTAAGTAAAGGATCTTATGCCATAGATCTTATACTAAATCAGGCTTGGCATAGATCAGGTTCCTTTCAGGGTAAGTGTGCAGATACATTACAAAGCATACTTGCTTTCTCACATGTGTCAAGTATTTTTAACAAAATCCCTTCGTGTCATGATTAAAATGAACAACAACAAAAAAAAACCCTTACAGCTGAGTTCTGCAACCCTTGTAAACCACTAACATTCATTAAAAGTTTATGTCACTGTTAGCTGACTAATACTGATGGAAGGAGTAAGAGAATGAGGAGAAATACACTCTGAAGGATAGCAGCCAAACGTAGCTATTCAGAGGAGAAATGGGACTCAAAAAGTTTGAAAACCTTAAGCTTTGTCTCATGGATATATTTTTCTTTTATGACACTTGGGGGTTGAACCTAAGGCCTCTCGAACAGTTTGCGCATGCTCTACAAGTGCTCTATAAGCTGTGCCTACGGCCGCAGCCCTGTGGCATCCGATCTGGTCAGATCTCAGAAGTTAAGCTGGGTCAGGCCTGGTTAGTACTTGGATGGGAGATCGCCTGGGAACACCAGGTGCTGTAGGCTTGGGAGACGGACCAGGCAACCCACTCCCAAAATCAATCCACCACTGAAAACCCTCTGAACAGCAGAGAAGCACTGACAATAGTCTTTCCCCTGCTGTAGGCAGGGTCCCTATGAATCAGATACCGACTGGACAGCACATAACAACAACAAAACTATAAGCTACATCCCCTTTAATTTTATCTTGACTGGACAGCACATAACAACAACAAAACTATAAGCTGCATCCCCTTTAATTTTATCTTGAGAGAGTGTTTTGCTAAGTTACTCACGTTGCCTCTGGCCTCAAACTTGCAATCCTCCTGCCTTCACTGCTTAAATCACTGGGATTACAGGCGTGTATCACAGCACCTGCTGGCTCTCATGGATCAATGTAAATATAGTAAAACCCCATATACCATCTCCTACAATTTTTGTTTAAAAATAGGAATTTTCTATTAAAAAAAAATTTTTTTTGTAGTATCAGGGGCTGAACCTGAAGTCTAGATAAGTTGTGCAAGCTGCCTATGGTCTTGAACCTGTGCTCTTCCAGCCTCAACCCCAAGGTGTATGCAAGAGTGTCCAGCTCAAATGGAACTTTATGATCACATAAACAAGGCCTCTAAACACAAGTAAAATAAGAAAACTGGCTCAAAGTAAGGCCTTATATTCCTTGTCCTCTTTAAAAAACACACTGGCTTCCAAGAACAATTTTTTTTTTCTTTTTTGCTGTACTAGGGGAGTGAATCCAGGGCCCCTCACATAATCTTGCAGGTGCTCTCCTACTGCGCTGCATCCCCAGTCCATTATCTCAGTTCTGGTTCTGCAGAGTGGTCCCCAAAAGTTACTGCTATCGTTGAGGGATAGTTTCAGTTCATTTCCAAATGTTTACTGATCAATGTTCCCAAGAATCCAAGGTGGATGACTGTTTAGGACAAGGTCTGGAGACCTTCAGATGCCTTGTGGGGATTTGGAATAGGACATTATGGGTCCAAGTGAGGACCCATAATGCTTTTCAACAGAAGCAATTTGCAAGTGCCTGTTTTAACAGTTCCACAGGGTTATCTTTTAAGAGATGGAGGCTGAAGAGGGTAATAATGTCAAGACTGCAAATGGCATCCCTAACATCCCTGAGCCTGCAGCGGTAGCCCTTTGGCATCCGATCCCGTCAGATCTCAGAAGCTAAGCAGGGTCAGGCCTGGTTAGTACCTGGATGGGAGACCGGCTGGAGACACCAGAAGCTGTAGGCTTGGGAGAAGGACCTGGCAACCCCCTCCCAAAAATCAGTCTGCCATTGAAAACCCTATGCACAGCGGAGAAGCACTGACAATAGTGTTTCCCCTGTTGTATAGAGGGTCTCTATGAGTCGAATACCGACTCGATGGCACCTAACAACAACAACAACAACATCCCTGAAACACCCATATATAGATGGAAACGAGTAAAATGGAGACAAAGAAAGGTGCTTGCAAACAGAATACCATCTGATGTAATAGGACAAAAACAACAACAACAAAAAACACCTGATCACCTTTGATATGCCTTTACCTGGCTGGCTCATTTAAATAGTCACACTAACACTGAGAGATGCGGTTCTATTTCTTGCAGACACCAAAAAAAGTCTCAAAGATGTAAACGGCTTGTCCAAGAGGTATAAAGTGCCAGAGCCACTATTATAGGTTAGAGAGAGGGTAACTCTTAAGTCACTTATTTCGTCTACTACGCTAAATCCACGTGCCTCAGGGCGTGAACACAAGCATGGACTTCCACAGTACCCGGACACTGGTGTCATAGTCTCCAAGACAAGACTGAAGCAATGATGAGGAAGGGGAGAGCAGTTCATTCTCTGGCACTTAAATAGTGCCTACTCACGCGCCAGGGATAGGGACGTGGCGGTGCAAGGTACACTGTCCCTGTCCACAAAGGCCGCCAGTCTCGGGGGCTCCCCACACACCCCGCACTCCGGCGCGCGGGCCCTGGCGTGAGACGCAAGGCGGCGCGGCTCTGAGGGTTCGGGGCGCGCAACCGACGGACCCGACGGCTAGAACACCGCACACGCGACAAACTCCGCAGCAGCGAGAGACCACTCTCAAGGGATGGGGCCATCAGCTCTGCGATCCCGGCAGGACTCCTCCGAAGACCTTCAAAGATGCCACTGGGGGCTGGAAGGGTCCGCAAACCCCTTCCAGACTCCGCAAACCCCTTCCAGGCTCCCCCGCCGGGGCTGGGGGGGGGGGCCTGGCTCTGAGAGGTGGACGTAAGGTAAAGGAAGCGCAACGGGCTCTCACCGTCCATGGTCTCCCTCACCGCATTCAGATTCGCCGCCGCCGCCGCCGCCGCCCCGGGGCCGCTGTTACTCGCCATGGCGGAGGCCGAGAGAGGCGGGAGAAGGGCCTGACCCGGAACTGGAGCACCTTCCTCTCTCCCAGGCAATCACGCCGCGCGTCCCGGCTCACCCCGGGCTGGCTCCGCCCCTCGCGCCCGCCGCCAGCGTGCGACTGCGTTGATTTGAATTTGGAGCCTCGTTACTCAACGCGGAACGTAGAGCGAGGAGTTGGCGTTCGAATTTGCTCCGCCGCCTCGATGCGATTGGCCAGTTCGCGGACGGCGATGAGAAGAGATTGGCTGGTCGTCCACCTAGCCTGGTGCCCTGGTTGGCTTGAGACATCGCGGAAGCGGGGAGTTAAAGAGTCTGTCCGTGGTGGGAGCTGGCTTGGCCCCCTGGGAGCCCTAGAGTCGGTACTGGGGCTTTCCTTTTTATACACACCAGTAGGTAGGTTCTTTTAGTTCTTGGCCTTTCCTCCTGTGTCGAAATTGGAGAGCTCTCTTTTTCCCACCTCCAGACTTACTTGCCTGCCCGCCCGCCTCTGGGTGAATGGGGAGCAGCGAGGGAGTAAGGGAAGGTGAGGGGAACCCTGGAAATGTGATCGCTTAGGGTTGGGAGTGACATCTTCTCTTCTGATCACCCAAGGGAGCCTCCTATACTTTGTATTTCAGAAGTAGATTCCTTTATTTCTGGTTGTACTCCCCTTTGGCTGAAAGCAATGCGGTGTAGCTTTCTATCCTGAGGATCTTGGTGAAAATTGGATATTTGCAGAGAGGCAACCGAAGGCAGTTAATTCCCTAGACCTCATCATTCATATTTTTCCAGCGAGGGCTAGTGTGCAAGAGTGGTAACTGTGCACGAGTTTCCTCATAGTTTATTTGCTTGCTATAGGGAATGGTTTAATCACAATTTACATTTGATGGGGGAATTTTAGAGTATTGGGAGGATGTTCATAGTGTTAGAGTCTTGAGATAATAAATAAAATATACAAATATAAGTTAGAAAGGGTCCAGGGCCTACTGTAACCCTTCGTTGCCTCTAAGGCGGGCCTGAACCCATTCATATTTGGTTGACTGCTTAACTTCCCTGAGTTGTTCATTCCTTTGCAAAATTATACCACTAATTCTTTATCTCTCTAGCTTTTAAGGGTATTTTAAGGATCATTTGAGAAAATGTACGTGTTGCTTTTTGTAAGCTATAAAATAACCCCAAGAGAGTTAGGTTTCGAGGTCATGTTTATTGTGAAATATATGTTTGTTGAATATATTTTAATTGTCAGGATCAGTATTTATGGTGCTTTGGAACTTTAAGATATATACTTCTTATTTATTTATTTATTTATTTATTTATTTATTTTTTAGTTTGCTTTCTGTGCTATGGGAGATGTCAAAGAATTTAAAATGCAAATAACACCGGAAACTCCAGGAAGGATCCCTGTTTTAAATCCCTTTGAAAGTCCTAGTGATTATTCTAATCTCCATGAACAAACTGTTGCCAGTCCTTCTGTTTTTAAATCCACAAAATTACCAGTAAGTTCTTTTTGACTAGTGTTTACAACTGATTTGAAATGGAAATTATTACAAATAATTTTAAATGTAAATATCTTTTACAAGATAAGGAGACATACATCATGAAACATATATGAAATGTGCTTTTAAAATTGTAATGGTCATTAAAATCTAGTGGTCGGGCCAATAATAAATTAGCTAGAAAAAAAGATTCATTTAGCTTTTTTTTTCTTCTTGTACTTGGGAGTTGAACCCAGGGCCTCACACATATTTTGCTAGTGCTTTACCACTCGCTGCACCCCTTGCCCATTTTTTATTTTTTATTTTGAGACAGAGTCTCCCTAAATTAAGCAGGCTGTCTCTGGCCTGGAACCTGTGATCCTCTTACCTCTACCTCCTCAATCACTGGGATTCCATGTATGAGCCACTATGCCTGGCAGCATTTGCTTTTATAGAAAATTTAAATTAATTTTTAATTGATACAAAGAATTTATAAAAAGTGTATATATTTATGAGGCAGCATGTGATGTTTCAATACACGTATCCATTGATTAGTGTTTCAATAGGGTTAAACATTAATCTCAAACGTTTAGCATTTATGGTGAAAGCATTCAAAATTCTATCGATTTGAAATATACAGTACGTTATTGCTGTGTATAGTCATGCTACTGTGCACTTACCCACCAGAACTTCTTATTGCTACCTTATTAGCATTTGCTGTTTGGTGTTTTGTTTTGTTTTGTTTGTGGTACTTGGGGATTGAACACAGTGCCTTGCATACTTTGAAAGTACTTTACCACTAGACTGCACTGCCAAACCCTTATTTATTTATTTATTTTTAAAATTTGGGTGAGAGTCTTGCTAAATTACACAAGCTACCTCTGGTCTCGAACTTTCAATTCTCCTGCCTCTGCCTCCTGAGTTGATAGGACCACAGGCGTTTGCCACTGTGCCTGGCCAGGTAGATGATTTTTATGTTTTAGAAGAGATTCAGTGAAGCAAGTAGATGTAGTGTGATTTGATTACCATTTGCCATTTAATTTAGTCAAATTAGAAGTATAAACTTTAGAATATTTTTATATTATAGCTATTCACATTATTTTTGAAAGTGACATTGGTTAGCATTTTGATGAACTATTTTAGTTTGACTTTACTCATAAGCTCACTTTCTTTTCTTAAGACTCCAGGGGAATTTAGATGGTCTATTGACCAACTAGCTGTAATAAATCCTATAGAAATAGATCCAGAAGAGATTCATCGTCAAGCTTCATATTTAAGTCATTCTCGGTAAGTTTTCCGTTCCTACACCTCTATGTAATAACATACCGTTAAGTGAAGAAAGATAAATTCTGAAAGTTGAATATTTGTGCATGTAAAGATTGTTTTTGTCATTAGGTGCCATCGAGTCAGGTCTGACTCAGAGCAACCCTATGCACAACAGATGTTGTGCATCTCTCCGACACTGTGCCATGCCCAGCACTATGTCAGTGCTTCTCTGCTATTTATAGAGTTTTCAACGGCTGATTCGTTCAGGAGTGGGCTCCTGGGTCCTTCTCCCTAGCCTGTAGCATGTGGTATTCTCAGGCAGTCTCCCATTCATGTACTAACCAGGCCTCCCTTCCAAGTACTAACCAGCCCTGACCCTGCTCAGCTTCCAACATTGACAAGATCTCACACCAGGGTGGTACAACTGTAGGCATATTTAGATGTCAGGGAGGAAAAAATTTTGATGTGGCTTTTTCCCTATGTAAATGAGTGAGTTCAAAGAACTATATCCAGAAAGATTACCTGGGTAATAGTTCCAAATCTGGGTAGGCATCCTTTTGTTGTAGAGATAACTTCCCTTTGCTACTTGTGAAATAGCTCGGCCTCCATAGCACTTAGTAGAGGGAAGGGCATTTTAAAATATTTGCCTTTCTCCATGGTTGTGGCTTCTAACTTGATTTGTTTTGGCGTTTTGGGATAAAGCAAGATTCTGTTTAGTTGCTGTCTGTTTGGGGAAGCCTAAAATCCCCTTAACAAGACCCATTGAATGGAAGAGTATCACACATTTTTTACACATCATCCAACTTTATTTCACTGGGGGGGGGGGTCTGAATTACATTTTCTTGAATTCTACATAATACCCAAGAAGTCTTAACTTCTTTATTGATGTGTTGTGTAGATTACAAGGCACTAGTGTGTCTCAGACTCACCTATGCAGTGAGAATATGAACTTCTCCAGGGGAACAGAGCCAGCCTTTGATCACAGATTGTTAGGTAGTAGTATTTACAGTGTGAGAAACTCTTTTGTTGTATAGTCTGATTTTTTTTTTTTTGATATATTTGGAAAAAAAAAGGCATGATATGACCAGCTTTCAATTTTCTGTCCTAATGTAGATGTGTTGTCAGTCCAAAACAATGAGATCTTTGTCCCTATTTCTTTAAAATTCATTCACACAAAGATGCAAACTTGTTGAGATATTCTTGCAAATACTTGTTTGACTTTTCTACTCCCCCTGTCTTTGCTTAGTAACTTTACCATTCCCACATAATTTTATTAATGTCCATCTAAATCATTACGTGAAAGGAATAAAGTGGAGAGAAAACATAAAAGAATTTTAAATTAAATAATACCTTTGAATGATAAGATTGAAAGACTATTTAAAAGCAAATGACTCACCGTTAATAAGTAGTTTTCTTTCTCATGCAAACTGTATGCTTTATTATTTTGCTTCATCTCTTCAATATATTGAACCATGGATGACTATTATATCTATCCATCAAGAGCTATTTATTGAACATTATGATATACTGTGAGAAACATGGAAAATTATATTAAAATATTATAAAATATTATTCCTACCTCTAAGAGCTAACCACATAGTTAGACCAAAGTAGCAACAGGATATTTCTGCACTTAATAATAAATGATGTATTATTGGGTAGGTTTATAAAGAGAGTCTTGCTGTATTTCAATACTAGTTTGTGATATAGAAGAGGGGAAAATAACATTAATTTACTAATATAACTCAGTGACTGGTTATTGCTTCTACCCAGGGTAGTGAAAATACTCTCAACAAATCATGTCAGTTCATTCTTAGAAATAAGCAATGGCTTCCCATTCATCCTGTTAACTAATCAGAACTATTTCAATTCTTCCCTTCCTTCTCATGCCACAGCATACACAGAAAATGATAATTGTATGGCATGGTGAGGTAAACAAATGAATCTTGTCACATGGGGGTCCTCAAAGTCTCCTCTCCTTACCCCTCCCAAGGATTAACATTCAGAGCACATACATTACCCGTGTGCATCATTGTTGTTCAGTGGTATTCTGGTCAGGATACTCTGCCCTGTATGACTTCTTAGAACCTTTAACATCTGGCTCTGTAATATCGGCTACACTGATTTTTACTGCTTCCAGCAATCAGCCAACATTTCAGTTTCTTCAGGTATCTCTGATGAGAGAGCAAAAGGTTTCAGAATGAGGTAAACCTCCATTAGAGCTTCCTATGAGCTAAGATAATTACATGCTATCATTTTGACCTGGTTATGACCATGATAAGATGAAGAAAACTGAGTTCTTATTCTCAAAATGTTGTTGAAGCTGGGATATGTGGATTATCATTGTAGTTTATTTTCTTATTATCGTCTTAATTGAAAAATCCACTTCATTTACATTTCTGAAATGTGTATATTCTCATATAAATTTTGTTAAGCCAGGAACAAATACATGCATGAACAATTTCTGAGAAAAAATAATTTAAAATTGTTGTAGAAAATGCTTACCAATTTGGAGGTGGAATGCAAGCAATTTATACTCCTCGTTCATTATTCTTTCCTGGAACAGAATAAAGTGGTCCTACAAGGCTAACTGCCAAATCTTTGGCAAGTGTGTGCCTTGTGCTTGAGACCTGACATTTTATATTAAATCTTATAGCTGAGAAATTTGTGTTGTTGTAGTTCCATATTGTATCAAAGTGAAAAATAATTTATCTGAACAAAATTTGGTATTGTCACTGTTTTATTTCAGAATTAATATTTTTACCTGTATATTCAAGCACAAATTCCACCTTGAGTGGAAGAGTGGGAAATAAGCCTAATAGCTAAGTGCTGAATTTCAGAATTCTGCCATTAACTAAATGTTATGAGATACCATTCTTTTTCCTTTTAAAATGAGCTTAACATTTGCCAGTTTTCAATGGAGGGAAATTATTTCTTTGAAAGATTATTATATTAAATGTTCAATAAGCTGAAGTAATGGCTTGGTTATTTTTCTTCTTTATCTCTGTATAGAATAGATAAAGATGTGGAAGACAAAAGACAAAAAGCCATTGAAGAGGTAACTTAACTCTGTTACTGATCATTAAGCCAGTTAAGGATTACTTCTGCATGTATGTCACCTCTTGTAGGAAGGCTTTCTTCGAATCCTTCACTGTCTCATCTTCCTTCTGATCTTCACTTGTCCCCTTTTCAACCATGGTAAGCACCCATCTGTGCTCTTGTAAAACCAGTGATTTTCATCCATCTCAGTACCTGTCCTAGTACTCATGTACTTTGTAGTGATTGGCTTAGTGCTTTGCTGTCCTTAACTGAATACTTCTCTGGCCAGTAATGTGCTGCATTCATCTCTTCATTCTCAGGACATAGCACAATTTGTCTTCCTTATGCGTTCAGATTATTGCTTAGCACAAAGTTCCATTTCAAGTCAGAGTTTACATAAAGGATGTTGTATATTTTGAAACCTTCAAAATCTAGATTGAATTAGGTTGTTTTGTTTTTTGGTATTGCTAATGCTTAGGGTTTTTAAGAAATAGAATATATTTCATAAAATAAAATATCTTATTGGTAAGTATACATGTAAGATTTTTTAATTAAAAATAATTAACTAAGTTTTTTACTTTTTGCTTTTTTGTTTGCTGAATTCCTTCTATTATAATGTAAGTAAGGGTTATCTATCTAGTTCTTTCCTTAGAAAGTCTTTATGTCATGGAAACATTTTCTGGTTTTTCTTTTTTGCCTCTCTAGACTTGTCTACCGGCTCTATTCCTTAGATATATGTGGCTCTTTTGCTCCCCGAAAGGCTATAGCTATGGCTTGTTCAGAGGTCAGGTCACTGGCCCCTTCACTAATTCCTTCACTGATTTTTTTTCTAGGATAGGTATTATATTTAATTCTCAATCAATTCATTGTGATCTGATCACTAATTCCCTCCAACTGAGTAATCTCAGACTCTAATTTTTCATCTGGAAAATATGCTCTGCTTTTAGAATCCTGAAAGTTGTTTAAAGGAAAACTCAACAAGTAAAACTTAAGGAAATTAAGTCAGAGTGAAGTTTAGGGTTACTATTTCAGAAAAAAAAATTATTTTTGTTTTAACATATAGTTTGATAATAGAATAATTATATATGGTGAAAAAATTCCTGATGTAAAGAAAAAATATAAAATGAAAATGAGAAGCCCTTCCTCTGTCCTACTCTTTGAAGGCAGCTGCTGTAACATTTCTTATGTATAGTTTGGGATTAATTTTATTTATATAGTAGCATGTATCTTTTAGGTATTATAGACAAATAGATTCATTCTTCTTGTACTGTTTTGCATCTTACATTTTTTGCCTAAGCATCTTCATTAAATATTTCTTGATAATTGTACCTGCATATTTTTATACTCTTTTGATAACACTGTCATAACGCAGCTCCTATTGATGTTTAAGTTGTATACACTGTCATATATCATAGTATTGTGGTGATTTGTCCATATAAGCCAGAGGCTTTGTGGCTTTTCAAATTTGGTAGATTTTTCCATATTGCCTCCCTAAAAGGTTGTACTAGTTTATACCCCTCATTCATTATGATACTGCTGGTTTTATTTCTTATCTGCAATACAGATTATTATCAAACTTTAAAAAAATGTGCTAATGTTATTTTAAATAATGCCTTCTTATTTGGATTTGGATTTCTTTAATTTTGAGTGAATTTTTATGTCACTTCATAAGTTTATGGGTTCTTTATATTTCTGTTTTACCCAAATTGTCAACATCATAATTTCTTTCCTTTTCCTTTTCTTTGTACATCTTTTCCTCATAGACTCATAGGTCACTTGGTTAAGGAAATTAACTCCTCATATGTGTAGGAAAATAAAATGTTTTGCCTTCAAAACATAGGGAAGGGAAAAATACTGTATTAGAAATGAAAGAAGAAAGAAACATATCTATAGAGTCTTATCTCCATTCGAGTATACTGGCTAGTGATATGCTGGTAAATGTTGAACAACTAGCTCTTTGTCTGTAGAAGGTTTCTGGTTTATAGTGATTGCTGGTATCCATACTGTAAATAGTCCAGCTATAGCTAGTTTCAAGCTATCCATGTGACATCACTGAATGGGAAAAGTGCAGTTACATACCATTGTGGGCAGGAATCCCAGCACACAGGTTCATAAGATATAATTAACCTCAAGAGCATAGATAATGGTAAATGTAGTAAAATAATTAGTAGGTAATGTTTTAAATATTTTAATATGCTTTATCTCATAAGTTTACATCATTTTATTTTCAATATTGGCTTTAACAGCTGTTGCTCAAAATTCCTGCAAATTTAATAATCATATCTTAAGAGCCAGTATAATAAGCTAGTTCCAGTACACCATTCAGAATGGCTTGTTTGTATGCCTCTATGTTGATGTATTCTTTCTCTTTTAATCCTCCTTTTTGTCATTACTCCCCCCGAAATTGGCGGAGAAATTAAAAATTATCTCTCTGTGATGAATGCCTTTAGCTTAATTTACAAGTTTCAAACTTGAGTGGTTGGTTCAAAGTATTAGGATTTCTCTTTATATGTACTTTAAGTTTCTTCCATTTTATCTTTGGTTATTTGTGTTTTTAAGTATTAATAAAATTTAAATAATCATAAAGATAATACGTGACATGATTAATGGTTATTTGAAAATAATACAAGTACATTTTCCCATATAGGGAGGAATTTATGCCTAATTATATGACTTCAATTTTCCTAGTTTTTCACTAAAGATGTTATCGTGCCCTCTCCTTGGACTGATCATGAAGGGAAACAGCTTTCCGAATATCATACCAATAAATGTGAGTGTGCTAAAAGATCGTATGAGTAAAATATCCTAAAAATCATAAAATGAAAAAAGATTAAAACTCAACAAGTATAAATTAATATAGTGAGGTGCCAGTTAATTTATTTTGGTAGGGAGCTTGCTTAAAATTAAATTTCTGGGTAACAAGATTTAATTCCTTTTAGGATACACATCAAAACTTGACTTTAAAATATACTAAATTCCTTTTTTTGCCATTCTACTCTGAATTTAATTTTTTCTTCATGAACATTATATTAGTTATAGTGATGATTAGAGAGGATCCATAGATGCAGACAGTTGATTTTAAATAGAGTTTAATTGTTAATGTCTTTGGTAGTGATTTTTGCAGTACTAGGGGTTGAACTAGGGCTTCGGCTTGCATGCTTTGCAAGTGCTAGACTACTGAGCTGTGCCCCCAGCCCTTTTTTTTTTTGACTTTGAGACAGGGTCTCAGTAAGTTACACAGACTTCCTCTGGTCTTGAACTGCGATCCTCCTGCCTCTGCCTCCCAAGCCACTGGTATTACAGGCGTGCGCCACCATGCCCGGCCGGTAGTGATTTTGAAAGTTAGTATTTTAAATAAAATACTTAAATTGATTTTTTATAAAGGTAGAGGAAAGATGGAGACTTACAAATGACCTCTGGGACAGTGTATGCTGATTAGCTGCATAATTAATAGAGAAATCAAAGGGAACACAGTAGTCCTTCAACTGTCTTTTTTCCTCTAGGCAGTGATTGTCTTATATTTGTTCTCACTGCCCTTTGGGTTGTGAACAGTGTTCACTGGTAAATATGTATTCCTCATTGCAGTGGACTCAGCCACTCTTCTATGTTGTTGTTGTTAGGTGTTATCGAATCAAGTCCGACTCATAGCAACCCTCATAGGATTTTCAATGACTGACTGTCTTGGGATTGCCTTGGGAGTGGGTTGCCACATCCTTCTCCCATTTTGTGGTTCTGGGAATCAAGCTTGGGACCTCAGAGACTGCAGAGCACTGCTCTACCAACTGAGCTAAATCCCAGCCTCACTCTGCTATGTAGCATACTTTAATTATACAGTCAGTATAAGAGGGAGTTTTTGTTATATTCTTTAACAAAAATACAACAATAATAGTTAACATGAATTGAGCACTTTCTCTGCCAGGACAGTGCTTAGTGTTTCCAGTAATTACTTACAACTAGTATGAGGTAGGTACAGTTGTGGGATCCATTTTATAGTCGAGAAACCTTCATTTTAGAAAGGTAAGAGCACTTTTCCAGGGTTACAGAGATGATAAAAGGGGTAGAACCTGGATTCAAAAGTAGGCATCTGAGACCAAATTGTATATTCTCAGCCATTTCCAATTGAAAGTAGTGTGCACTAATGGGTTGAAACCTAGGCTATAGCCTTCTTAATGCTATAAACCAGAGGACTGTCCTTGATGTAAATAGTCTTTTTGGACCTACGTCTTTTGTTTATTTGTTTGTTTGTTTGTTTGAGGTAGGGTCTTGCTAGGTAGCTCAAGCTGGCCTTAAACTCACAGCAATCCTCATCCCCAGCCACCTGAGTGCTGGGATTACAGACATGCACCAGCATACTGAGCTTGGCCCTCATTTTTTTATTTCCAAAATGAAAGGATTGGAATAGAGAGTTGTCTATTACCATTTCTCACAGCTCTAAAATCCTATGTCCAACATGGTATTTTTATAGACATTAGTTTTTTTCTTCTCAAATTTTTTAATATTGGTTATTTTTATAGATGAATCAGCCATCTTAGATGATCTTTTTTATTATATCATTTCATATTCAGAGAAACCTGTTTTCATTAAAGTGATGCAGGATCAGGAAGATGCAGAAAAATTATGTTTTTGATAAGCTAATTCAGCTCATGTTGGGACAGTGCAGTGGTTAACAAAATCGGCTAAGAGCTGTGCCATTTCCAGGGATCTCACATTTTGCACATCTTTCAAGGAGTAGTATGGACAGATTTTGTTCCAAACTATCTTTCCAAGGATGTTTACATCATGATCATCCTTGGAAGACAGAGATAGTTTGTCCCTTTAGAGCAGAGGGGGTTTTTTTTTGTCATACCAAGTATAATAAAAAGGATTTCTCCCTCTCAAGCAGATTTGTTTTTATACTCTGTTATAAAAGAATGGGATTTGCTAAGCTCAGGATTCCTTAGCTATGACAAATACCCACTGTGTTAGTCAGCTTTCTGTTGCTGTAACAAAATACCTGAGATAATAAGCTTATAAAGAAGAAAATCTTATTTTGGCTCTCAGCCTTGTAGGTTTCAGATCATAACCAGTTGGCTTTGTTGCTTTAGACTTGTGACAGCATAGTACATCATGGTGGGAGTGCGTGGCCAGTGAAAGAGAAAGCAGAGGGCCAGGAGTCCCACTATCCCCTTCAAGGGCACACCCCTAGTGATCGGAAGACCTCCCACTAGGCCCTTCCTCTTAAAGGTTCCACCGTTGCTCAGTAGCACCAAGCTTGAGACCAAACCCTTAACACATGACCTCTCACGCACATTCCAGATTCAAATTATAGCATTCACTATGTGTGTAGCATCCACTCAGGTTATTACATATCATCTCCTTGAGACTTGTCCAGAGGGAACAAAGGTGAACATTAGGCATGTGCTTCCTCTTTGGCCCAGAATAATAAAATCCTTTGTCTTTGACCCGAAAGCCTTATGCCTTCAGCCAGGATCCATGGAACTTTGACATACTAACTTGTTAGCTTGCAAGTTGGATAAAATCTTAGACCCTTCACAGTTCTTGATACATAGTAGCCACTGGCCACATGTGATTGTTAAATTCCCCATCCACACTATTGATATTTCAAGTGCTCAGTGCTGTACATAGTCACTGGTGATCATATTTGATGGTGCAGATGAAGAATATATCCGTAACAGGCCACAGCTTCATGTTAGTCAATGGCCTGGGGTTGGGGACCTATTATTTCTTCTGGAAAATGCTCATTTGTAATTCATCGGCCATATTCCTGTTGGAGTTGCTATCCTTTCCCTCCCCCCCACACAGTAATTTCTAAGAGATTGAGGCTGAGTGTGTAGCTCAGTGATACAGCACTTGTATAGCATGCATAAGGCCTTTGGTTTGATCCTGAGCACAACAAAAATATTTTTAAAATTAAATGAATTCTGAGATACATTATTCTGAGATACATTATATATTGTAGTCACAGTACATTGGTTTTAAGCATTTTCAAATATCTCTCCTATTTAGTCTCCCCCGCCATTCCCTATTGTGGCTGAATCCAGGGCCTTGCTCAACTTTGTAAGCATTCTACACAGAGCTCCCTCCAAGCTTCTTTTTGTGAATTCTTACCTTGAGACAAGGTCTCGTTAAATTACACAGGCTGCCCCTGGCCTTGAAGTTGTGGTCTACCTGCCTGCATCTCCTGAATTGCTGGGATTACAGGCATGCACCACCATGCCTGACCTGTGTTGTTTGTTCTTGATGTCTTTGGTGGTATAGAAATTCTTATTTTGGTAAAATCAAATCTGTCACTTTTCTCCTCATCTGACTGCGGTCTTAAACCTGTTAAGAAGTCCTTATGGAGGCAGGTGCCGTGTTGCATGCCTGTAATCCCACCATCTTGGAAGGTGGAGGCAGGAGGATCTCGAGTGCAGAGGCTGGAGGCAGCCTGCATAACTCAGCAAGACCTCAAAATAAAATAAAGAAAGAAAGAGAGAGAGAGAGAGAGAAAGAGCGGGTGGGCTGGTGCTAAAGCCTAGTGGTAGAGCATTTGCAAACTGTGTGTGAGGCCCTGGCTTCAACAGCTAAGTACTGCACAAAAAAATAGAAGTCCTTATGACTAGGCATCATGGTGCATGCCTGTAATCCCAGCTGCTCAAGAAGTAGAGGCTGGAGAATCTCACATCCAAAACCAACGACAGCCAGAATAACTTAGTGATATCCTGTCTCAAATAAAGGTGCTTGGGATGCAGCGCAGTGGTGGAACACTTATGTAGCATGCACAAGGCCCTGGGTTTAACCCCCAGTACTGGGGGGAAAAGAGTCCTTCTGAGGAAACAACCAAAAAAACGTGCAACAGGGTAAAAATATTGTGATAATGTTGCTGTAGATGTCTGGCTTAAAAACAACAGGGGAGGCATGCTGGCAGATACAATTTAAGCTGAGATTTGTTGTTATTATTAGGTGCTATTAAGTCGGTCTGACTCAAAGCGACCTCAAAGGGAAGCGACCTCAAAGGGTTTTCAATGGCCCATTGCTTTGGGATTGCTTTGGGAGTGGATTGCCAAATCCTTCTCCCAGAAGTTGAGACTTAAGTTAGTCATATTTCAGGGAATATAGGAAAAAAAGGCAAAGAAAAAATATATAGCAGGACATAGAAGTATTTATTGCTTTTATAATATACTCAAATAATGTTTAATTGGATGGCCATCCTAGAAAAACAGAAAAGGTTTTGAAGGGCTTTGTAAGCTTCAAAATGTTTGGAATTCCTCCTAAAACCATGACAGAGGTTTAGGCAGAGTACTTAGAAAAGATCACACCCCTCAGTGAAAATGGCATTGGAATAAAGAATTTTATTTATTTTACACATTGTGAGAGTATTTAGGAGAAGACTTTAAGTCACTGACCCACCTACCTATTCCCTCACTCATTTATCTTGGATCGTTAAACCCCATAATTCTAGACGAGACTGTACTCTCTTGCTTTATTTGAAGCTTGTAGTTCCTCCTCTTCTTTTCCTTCTCTTTATTTTGTTTATATTGGTCATTGGTATTGTTTAGTTTTATCTGGTGATTTTCAAGTTATAAAACCCAGGACCTTGCAAGTGCTCAGCAAATACTCTATCACTGAGGTGCATGTCTAGCCCCTTTTTTATTTTTCATTTTGAGACAGGGTCTTGTTAAGTTATGCAAGTTGCCTCTAGCCTCGAACTCACCATCTTCTTGCCTTGGCCTCTTGAGTTGCTGGGCTTATAGGCATGAGGCACAGTACCTGGCTATTTGTCATTTTTAAAAAATGAAAAAAGCATTACTTGGTTCCTCCTATTTTCTATAGTAATCCTTTAATTTTATCCTTGTGCTCTTCAAAGTTAAAAAATAACCTAAGAGAAACATGCCAAAATATGTACTTATAAATGTAGATATTTATTCTTAAAATATCATATCTTCCAATTTGTAAACCCTTTACTCTGAAAAAAGTAACACTAAAGTAAATGAATATAAAAATGTACAATTTTCCACCTAAAATCTTTTACAGGTGTTAACATCAATAGTGACTCTCCAATTGAGAAAAAACTGACCATTCATTCTGAGAAAAACAATGGTAAGGAAGAATACATTCTGAAAACTAATTTGTTACATATGAAGCTATGTTTGATTTAAACCCAGTTCAAACAATATTATGTTTTTCCAGAACTGAAATTGTTTGTTTTTTGTGAGTGAGCTATGTATCTCTGTGAGAGCTGACATTTTAAAGCAGAGGTATTAGAACAGCTGTGTCCAGCCATGTTTTAGAAATACCATGTTGTTGTCTTGTTCAAAATGTGTGAATTGATTTCTGGCTTTGGAATGTATTCTTTTGAAAATTTGTTAATGTGGGAAATTTCCCAATTCCAAGTGCCAGCACCACAGCCAGGAGTTAACTTTTACTGTTAACACATTTCCATCAGTAGTGGAAGGTGTGCGAAACTGCACAGAGCACGCGATAGAATTTGTAAGTGGAATAATTTGTTTTGCTGGAACATCATGGAGAGATGGTTGATTGGAAAGCACATGCTTTTGTTGATTTACGCATGTTTATATTTATTTATTTGCTTATTTGCTTACTTCCAGCTGCTTGTCAGACACTGCTGTCTCTTCCTGTGGATTTTAATTTAGAAGCTATATTAGGTAAATACTGTATTGCTTAAAACTTTAATAACTTAAACTGAAAGTTTTGTTGGCTTTTTGTAAATGGGAATATGTGGCAATGCCCCCTTCTCAAAGTGAGGAAACTCTCCTGAATTTTTCTTTTTCTTAAATATGGTCTAAATTAGCCTTTTTGTCATAAATGAACTTTAGGTATAAACTATAAACATGTTACAGGTATTAGTTTAATACTAATAATGAAGTACTCCAAAAATAATGACTAATGTAAGATTTTAAACTGTGCCCTCTTTTGAAAAAAATTTAAAGATATTGTACATGCTCTTTGCTTTAATCAGGTAACAGAAGTATAATTGCTCTTCAGAACTACTAGCTTTGCCTTTTACTCTGCTATCGTTAAATATAGGTGCCTATTTTAGAGGTGATGAATTTGCAGATCAGTCTCCTGGAAACCTAAGCTCATCATCTCTCAGAAGAAAGCTTTTCTTAGATGGAAACGGTAGCATCTCTGACTCCTTACCTTCAGCTTCTCCCAGAAGTCCTCATAGCAGTGCTCAAACATCACTTGAGGTGTTTTACTCAATAGATTTATCTCCTGTACGGTGCAAGAGCCCTGTGCAGACACCAGGTTCGGTAAGTAGGATATTATATTGTAAATATACTTAGATCAGATTCCACTCAAAAGGAATAGCTGTCTTTTGGGTGTTATACTAAATCTATCATGAGTCTCATGGAATCTGAGTTTTGGTTATATACTGAATTAGGAAAGATTTATTGCATAAGAACTGGATTGGCATTAAATGAGTAAATTACTTTTGAAAAATTCACAGATAGCTGCTTGGTTTCAAACGTAATGATTTGCTTAAACAATGCATTTATACTTTGACTAATATACTCTACCTCAGATTTTTTGTAGCATTCTTTCTTAGTTGCCTTTGTCCCAAGATGGCTTTTGGTAGTTCTCATTTATGATTTCTAGTTTATAAATATGTTTTTGAGAATGAAGACAACTAACACACAGTATAGCAGGGCTGAGGAAGAGAATCGTAGAAATGTATTCAGTTATTATTTATTTTTATCATAGGGGCAGTTTTCTTCCAGCCCTATTCAGGGTAGTGCAAAAAAGTACAGTTTGGGAAGCATAACCAGTCCTTCACCTATTTCTTCACCTACTTTCTCACCAATTGCACTTCAATTAGGAAAAACACCACTTTCAGGTATGTTCTAATAAAATATCTAGTTAAAATTTTTACACTATCAGTATTTGTTATTAAGGAGGCTCTTTTAGCAGAGTTCTAAATGATCACTTTAGTCTAATGTTTAGAAATTTTTTTTTTTTTAAATAGATGGAAAAATTTACCTTCAAACACTGGAATGCTCAACAAAATTCGCTAGTGTTAAATGTAGTTACTTTGATTAGTAAATTTGTATCACTTTATCAAAGACAGATGGCAATTTTAGAGACAAGTTGATTTTTATATGCCTTTGACCTGATCCGATAATGAGTTCCTCATATTTTGTTAAAAAGTGTATTTGGTTAAGGCTTTTAAGGTAAATATATGTATGGAATTTTACATAATTCTCTTTGGAAAAATTATACCATTTTTTGAAAACTTCACATTTATAGAAAGCCTATTCATAGTAAATAAAATTGGAAAATTGAAAACTCTTTATTATTATTATTTTTTAATACTGGAGGTTGAACCCAGGACCTTGTACATGCTAGGCAAGTGTTCTATCACTGAGCTGCACTCCCATCCCCTTTTTAAAAATATTTGAGACAGGGTCTCAAGTTTTGCGGGTTGCCTCTCTGTCCTCGAACTTATGATCTCCCTGGTCAGCCTCCTGAGTAGCTGAGATTACAGGTGTGTACCACAGCACCTGTGCTGAAAACTGCTTATTTTGTTAGTCTTTTCTTTATGTGGGAATAGATGTAGATGTATATATGTGGATATACACACTTGCACAGGCTAGGCAAGTGCTCTACCACTGAGCTATATCCCAGCCCTTGCATGAAAACATTTTATGAGTATTTTCACCCATTTATTGTCTGAAAAGAAAGATTTTAAGCCATTTCATGCTTGTATCATTTTGTTTGTTTCTGTTTTATTTTTTGTGGTGCTAGGGCTCAACCCTAGCTCTCCCCTAACCCCGTGTATCATTGCTTTTTAACTACTGATAAGCATTTAAATTGTTCCTAATTTTTTACCACAAAACTAATGATTATTTTTGTGTATATATTATGTTGTACATGTTTATATCCTTAGGTTAAATTCTCAGTAGAATTGTTTGGTCAAAGGTCATAAATATTTTTAAGGCTCTTGATGAGTTTTGCCAATTTTCTTCACAAAAGTTTGTACTGATGGAAGATTTCATCAATAGTAAGAAAGTTGTTTCTCCCTCCAGTTACACTACTATCATCTTTTGATACTTATTGTTTTGATATCTTACAAATACCTTATTGCTTCCGTTTTCATATCTGTTCATTAAGGATGTTGAACTCAGTTTCTCAGTGTTTATTGGCCATTGTATTTGGGGGAAGATGGTTAGTTCAGATCAGTGTTATTGTTAAATAAGTGGTTTCTCATTGCTTTAATTTCCATATTTTTTGTTGTTTGTATAAACAGTTTTCATCTGTTTATTTACCATTATGCAGATTGCTTATGTGCTTTTGCCTAGTTTTTTTATTAAGCTAATGAAGTTATCAGAAGAATTAACCTTTAAACCATTTTCCAGTTTGTCATCGTTAGGCCCTTTATTATTGCAAATATTATTTTCAAGTTTGTTGTCTTTTAATGTTGCTTCAAGTTTTTCTGCATAAAAGCATATATTTTTACATATTTAATTTACCATGTACAGCTGTTAATTGTGGCTTTCAGCTGATTTGCTAGGGATCTTCTTTGTATATGAATGATTTTAGTGCAGTATGCTTATGAGGAAATAATTCTCAGGGAGTAAAATATTTTGGCTAAAATAGGGAAAGAGACAGAAAAACTATTTTTGAGCCTCATTCTGCTTATTGAGACATATTTACTGGTGCTATTGTTTTTAACACCAAAATCTCATTTTAGTAAACACAGCTGTTACAGAAATACAGTTTTTCTGGCACAAAACATGATTACCATTTAGTAATAGCTTTTCTGTTTTTCTGATATGATTTTTCCCTTCAATTTTATAGAACAAAGGAAGTATACTTTTCATTCTCCTGAAGCTTCATCTGGAACAAATTCTAATGGAATTACTAACCCATGTATCAGAAGTCCTTACATAGATGGCTGCTCACCAATTAAGAATTGGTCACCTATGAGACTTGAGATGTGTAGAGGTGGTACTCAGTATCGGACCTCACTGATTCGGATTCCGTTTACTCTTGAGACTCACAGTGAAGGTGAAGAAGATAAAGAGAACGTTCCCTCTGCAGATGTCTCGTCACCAATCATGGATACTGCGGGCGCACACCCTCGGCAGTTGACTAGTGACGCTTCTGCACGTGGTGCGCGTTTAGTTGTGACTGCCATGTCTATTACACAAAGTCAGTCCTGTGCTTCTGAGAAAGAACTAGCACTGTTGGCGGACGTTGAAAGTGAGAAGAATGACACTGTGGATATGGTCGATCCTATTGCGATAGTAGATGACAGCACTTGGATTAAGGAGCCAGTTGATAATGGGAATTTACCCATGACTGATTTTGTGAGTGGAATAGCCTTCAGTATTGAAAACTCTCACATGTGCATGTCACCTCTTGCAGAAAGCAGTGTTCTTCCTTGTGAAAACAGTAACATTCAGGTAAGGTATTTTACTGTTTATAGTTCTTTACTCCCTTGATGTTCTTTATCTTCTTCCCCCCTAAGACTCCAGTGTGAGAAGGATAGTGGGTTAAATGTGAGGACTGTAGCATTATATATTTAAAAAAATAATAACACCAAGTGCTACCAGGAGGGTTAGTTTCTTTTAATTAGAACTAATTGTGCCTACTTAATATTCACATTAACTGATATTTATTTGGAATAGGAAAAGATAAGAGCAGAAATGAATCAAGCCACTCTGTTTTTGCAGACTGCTAGTCAGGCAGCTTCTCAGGATTCATCTGTGTCATGTGAATCTAGCGCCCAAGGAGTGCATTTTCTGGTATAGTATTTGTATTCTAAAAATATAATAGTTTTTGTTTTTCCTTTATGTGATTTATGAGGAAAAGACAGAATTTAGAGCGCATATATATATATATACACATATATATACACACACACATATATATACATATATACACATACATATACATATACACACATATATATATTTATTTGTATTTTTCTTTTTAATAATGTGACTGATAACCACTACTTTTCATTTATTTGTACATTTCCAATTTCCAGTGTCCAGCAACAGGAAATCCTGATTCATTTAACAGATATACATATACTTTATGGGCTGGGATTTAGCTCAGTTGGTAGAATGCTGCGCTGCAGTCTCTGAGGTCCTGAGTTCAATTCCTAGCACCGCAAAAATGGGAGAAGAACCCTGGTAACCCACTCCCAAGGCAATCCTGAAACAGCCATTGAAAACCCTATAGGGGTCGCTATGAGTCAGATACTGACTTGACGGCACCCAACAACAACAATAGCATATACTTCATAACCAGCACCTTCGAAAGACATTTCTCCCATTAATTGCAATATTCTTTGAGCATAGAGTATTGAAAGCACTTTAAAATAATCCCAAGGGGGAATTCTTAACTGCCATTTCATAGTATCAACATCTAACACTTTTATAGCACTTAAAATGTGCCAGGCATTATTCTGAGTCTTTTCCATGTGTTAATACATTTAATCTTCACTGTAATCCTGTTAAGTAGGTATACTATTGTCATTTTACAGATAAGAAAACTTAGGGTCAGAGGTTAAGTAAATTCCCTAAAGTTCATGTAACTAGTAAGTGGTACAACCAAGATTTGATCCTAGCAGTCTGGCTTTTAGAGACCATGTTCTTTAATCCAAGTTTATACTAATTTATAACAGTTAATTCTTACATGGTGTTTCAAAGTGCCAGTACTCTTTTAACTACTTTACATACTTTATGTGAGTCTCAGAATCCAATAATGCTGTAATGTCAGTTTTGGCATGCTGTAGTTGAAAATTTATGGAAGGATTCTAAATTATTCAAAATTAAATATAATCTTTTATTTATATTTTTTGCATATATTGCCTACCTTGACTTGTAGGCTCCTTGTTCAAAAAAGATTTCACTAAAATCACTTTTGCATATTTTAGCTTCTAAAGTTGGTTTCATATGTAGAAAAAACACACTCAAACTCAGTCTTAAAGGTATTCTTCTTTTTCTCTTTTCCTTTTTCAGTCTCTCTGTTGGCAGAACATTTGTAGAGGAATAAAACAATGCTCTTTATTGAAATACACCTTAATAATCACCTAATCTAATTACCTATTAGAGTCTGTACTCTCCTGTAATTGTAGTCACTACCAAATTGTCATCTAATTTATGCTAGAGTACCTGGAGGGCTTTTCATTTCATTTCCAAACTTCTCTTACCATTACAAACCTCTTCCTTATAGTGAGTTAAAATGTGATTCAGTCTGTGATATCAGCCATGTAGTCTCAGTTTTATCCTTTGGGCCATATCATACTGCCTTCCTTTTGCAGAAATTTGTAAAATTCAAAAATATTTTCATACATTTCTGTTCAACTACAGAGGTAACTTTTGACTTCACTTTGGGGTGACTGGCTCCCACGTGTAGTAGATAGCTGTTATCACCCAATATCCCTTTGTCACTCTGAGAACTCTCTTTTTCTCTTGCATTCTGTCTCCTCCAGTTTTCTGTATCCCAGTCTTTTTTCCCTGGTTTACTTCTTATTTTACTGAATCACATTTTCTATAGTTTTCTAAGGAAAAGTATGGTGTTTAAAGACATTGCTTATCTGATAATGTGATCGATCATTCTTTCATATTTGAGTTCATGAATAATTATCTGTTAGAATTTGAATTAGACACTGCTTCTTTGACTATAACTGTCCTGGGGGTAAGAGATTTGAAACTGTTTCACTGCTTAATCTTATGCAAATGATCTTTTTCTTCCTTCTCTGGACTGATATGTAAGACCTTTTCTTTGTACACACTGGTTCTGAAATTTCACTGATGTTCTTTGGTTTGCGTTTGTTTTTATCCACTGAACTAGACACTCAGAATGCCCTTATGGTCTATAAAGTTATAGCCTTTACTTCTTGGATGTTTTTTGAATAATAGCTTAGATTCTTCCTCTGTCATGTTCATTACTGTCCCTAGAACTTCCTTTGGCTCTCCAATTTTAAAAGGTTTATTTTTTTTCACAATTTTTAAATCTTTTTGTTCTAGTTTCTGCATCTTATTTTTCTTTTTTTTCTCCCTTTTGCTTGCAAGGCATTGCATGGTCGGACATCTGTCTTACTCTCCACCTTTATCTTGTTTCTTTATATTCTTATTCTTCTTTCCTTATATTCTTCACCTTTATCTTGTTACCTTATATTCTTTGTTTTGGTCCCATTGACTTTTCAGAATGTTGAATAACTATATTCCCTTTTGTAAAAGGGCCACATGCTATGAAGACTTTCTATCCCACTTATCTAGTTAACTCCTTTATTTTTTAGTTCACAGCTTATTGGTCACATCTTCAAAGAAGCTCTCTCTGACCTCATTATATACTTTTATAACCCCTTGTAGAGGCTGGGCACAGTGGCCCACACCTGTAATCCCAGCATCTCAGGAGGTGGACACAGGAGAATCACAAGTTCAAGGCCAGAAGCAGCCTGTGCAATTTAGCGACCCTATCTCAAAATAAAAATGAAAAGGGAACTAGCCGTATGGCCCACTGGTAGAGCACTTGACTAGCAAGCATGAGGTCCCGATTTCAACCCCTAGTGCCATAAAACAGAAACAGAAAACCCAACGTACAAGTTTTCATTCTTTTCAGTTCAGCAATTTGTGGTACTGGGTTGAACACAGGGCATGGTATATGCTAAGCAAGAGCTCTACCAATGAGCTACATCCTCAGCCCTATCCATGTATATTTTTATGCCCAGTGTGTATATTTAAAAATTTGACACCTAATAGCTACTTCTTAAGTATTTGCATAATGAGAAGAGAATGAATATAGCTAGTTTCCATTAGAGGGACTATATAAAGAAAGAACAACAGTGGGCTAAGATTTGGAACCCTGAGGAAAAATTGAAGGGTTCAATAAAGGAAACATGGTCCTGAGGGAAACTGAGAAAAAACTAGCCAAAGAGGAAAGAAAGCACATGATAGTGTCATGGAACATCTTAAACGTTGTTGTTGTTGTTAGGTGCCGTCAAGTCGGTATCCGATTCATAGCGACCCTCGTAGGGTTTTCATTGGCAGACTGTTTTCGGGATTGCCTTGGGAGTGGATTGCCAGGTCCTCCCATTTTTGCGGTGCTGGGAATTGAACTCAGGACCTCAGACACTGCAGCGCAATTAGTACTGTCAAAATAACAGCAAGAAATATACACCTTGAAAACTGGCTGTTGGAGTTGTGAAGGGAAAAGAAATGACAGAAGAGAATATCAAACTCCGAAGATAATTTTGTAGTTTATTTTTCCACCATGTTTTTACTTCTGATGGGCAAAACAACATATTTAAATGTAAAAAAGGGACAAGATTTTTTTTAAACTAAGAATTAGGCAAGATTGGTAGAGGTAATCCTACTTTTTATAGGAGGAAAGGGGGCCAGCACATGATGGGCACAGGTGGCAATATTTGTAGCCCCAGAGGCTAGTATAGTACTGAAGGATATGGGCTAGGGAAAACATAATGGTAGAGGTCAGTTTAGAGCCCTGATTTGTTAGCTCTACACATTTCAGAAAGTGATACCTTCTTTCATCTTGTTACTTCTTTAAAATGAAGCTAGAGTCTGGCATGGCGTGGGGTTTAACTCAGTTGGTAGAGTGCTTGCTCTGCAGTCTCTGAGGACCTGGGTCCAATCCCTAGCACTACAAAAAAGGAGGAAGGATGTGGCAGTCCATTCCTGAACATAATCGAGAAAACAATCAGCCATTAAAAACCCTGTGGGGGTCACTCTGAGTCAGACCTGGCTTGATGGCACCTAATAAGAACAAAAATCTGGCATGATGGTGGTGGTGGTGTTAGTTGCTGTTGAGTCAGGTCTGATTCATAGTGACCCTATGTACAACAAAATGAAACGCTCCTCGATTCTATGCCAGGCACATGCTGTCTTTTATGTTTAAGTTCATTGTTGCAGGCACTGTATCAATCCATCTAGTTGAGGGTTTTCCTTTTTTTTTGTTGACCTGCTACTCTCCAAAACCATGATGTCCTTCTGCAGTGACTGGTTCCTCCTGATTACATGTCCAGAATACATAAGACATAGTCTAGCCATCCTTGCTTCCAAGGAGCACTCTGGTTGCACTTCTTAGATGTGTTGGTTCTTCTCACAGTTGTTGTGAGGTGCCTTTGAGTCATGTCCAACTGATAGTGACCCTCATAGTGTTTTCAGTGGTTGATTGCTTTGGGATTGCCTTGGGAGTGGATTGCCATGTCCTTCTCCCATTTTTGTAGTGCTGGGAATTAAACCTAGGACCTCAGAGACTGTAGAGCGGCCCTCTACCAAGTCAGCTAAATCCCAGCCCCTGGCAATCCACAGTATGTTTAACATTCATCTCATAATTCCAAAGCATCAATTCTTCTCCTGTCTCCCTTATTCAATGTCCAGCTTTCACAAACATTTGATGCAACTGAAAATAACATGACATGAGTCAGGCACACCTTTGTCTTCAATGTGATGTCTTTACTTTTCAATACTTTATAGAGGTCTTCTGCCACAGCTTTTCCCAATGCAATGTGTGTTTTGATTTCATAACTGCTCCCTCCATGGCTGTTTTTATAGAACCAAGGAAAGCAGTACCTTTGTTCTTCTTGTTAGGTGCCATCGAGTCGAGTCCTACTCATAGCGACCCTATGTACAACAGATAGAAATACTTCCCGATTCTGTGCCAGGCAAACGATCTTATTTATGTTTAAGCCCATTGTTGCAGACACTGTGTCAATCCATCTGGTGGAGGGTTTTCCTCTTTTGCGTTGACCTGCCCCTCTCCCAAACATGATGTCCCTCTCCAGGGATTGATCTCTCCTGACTACATGTCCGAAATATGTAAGATGTAGTCTGGCCATTCTTGCTTCCAAGGAGCACTCTGGTTGCACTTCTTCTAGGACAGATTTGTTGGTTCTTTTGGCAGTCCATGGTATACTCAATAGACGTCTCCAGCACCACAATTCAAAAGCATCAGTTCTTTTTCTGTCTCTCTTGTTCAATGTTCAGCTTTCACAACCATATGATGCCACTGAAAATACCATGGCATGAGTCAGAAGCACCTTCCTCTTCAATGTGACATCTTTGCTTTTCAATACTCTAAAGAGATCTTTTGCCACAGCTTTTCCTAGAGCAATGCATCTTTTGATTTCTTGACTGCTGCTTCCGTGGGTGTTGATTATAGAGCCAAGCAAAGCAAAATCTTGGACAACCTCAATCATTTCTCCATTTATTGTGAAGTTGTGTGCTGACCCAGTTGTAAGGATTTTTGTTTTGTTGATGTTTATTAGTAACCCAAATTGAAGGCTACGATCTTTGATCTTCATCAGTCAATGTTTTAAATCCTCTTCACTTTCAGCAAGCAGAGTTGTGTCATCTGCATAATGCAGGTTGTTAATGAGTCTTCCTCCAATCTCGATGCCACGTTCTTCCTCATACAGTCCAGCTTCTCGGATTATTTGCTCAGCGTATAAATTGAAGAGATAGGGTGAAAGTATACAGCCCTGATACACACCTTTCTCAACTTTAAACCACTCAGTGTTTCCTTGTTCTATTTGAACAACTGCCTCCTGGTTCATGTACAGATTTCTCATGAGCACAATTAGGTGTTCTGGTATTCCCATTTTCCGAAGTGTTGTCCATAATTTGTTATGATCCACACAATCAAATCCTTTTGCATAGTCAATAAAACATAGATAGACATCTTTCTGATATTCTCTGCTTTCAGCTAATATCCACCTGACATCAGCAATGATGTCCCTAGCTCCCCACTCCTTTATGAATCCCGCTTGATTTTCCAGTAATTCCCTGTCTATATACTGCTGCAGTCGCTTCTGAATGATCTTCAGTAGAATTTTGCTGGTGTGTGATATTAATGATATTGTCCGATAGTTTGCACATTCAGTTGGATCCCCTTTTTTGGGAATAGGCACAAATATGGATCTCTTCCAGTCAGTTGGCCAAGTAGCTGTTTTCCAAATCTGTTGGCATAAACATGCTAACACCTCCAGTGCTGCACCTGTTTGTTGAAACATCTCTATTGGTATCCCATCAATGCCTGGAGCCTTGTGTTTTGCCGGTTCTTTCAAGGCAGCTTCCACTTTGTCCTTCAACACCATTGGTTCCTCTTCATATGCAACCTCTTGGAATGGTTGGTCATCTACCAATTCTTTCTTGTATAATGACTCTTGAGTATTCTTCCCACCTTCTTTTGGTGTTTCCTGCATCATTTAATATTTTCCCTGTAGAATCTTTCACTACTGCCACTCAAGGCGTGAATTTTTTCTTCACTTCCTTAAGCTTGAGAAACACAGAGCGTGTTCTTCCCTTTTGGTTTTCTGCCTCCAGCTCCTTGCACATGTCATTATAATATTTGTTTTTGTCTTCTCCTTCTGCCTTCTGAAATCTTCTGTTTAGTTCCTTAACTTCATCATGTCTTCCTTTTGCTTTAGCAGCTCGATGTTCGAGGGCAAGGTCCAGTATCTCTTTTGACATGTAATTTGGTCTTTTCTTTTTTTCTTGTCTTTTTAAGAACTTTTTGCTTCCTCCTTGAATGATATCTTTTATGTCATGCCTCAACTCTTCTGGTCTCCTGTCATTTGTGTCTAATGCATTAAACCTATTTTTGAGGTTGTCTCTGAACTCAGGTGGGATAGAATCAAGGTCATACGGTGGCTCTTGTATACTTGTTCTAATTTTCTTCAGCTTCAGTTTGAACTTGCATATGAGAAGTTGATGGTCTGATCCACAGTCAGCACCTGGTCTTGTTTTGACATTTTGTACAGAGCTTTTCCATCGTCTCTTTCCACATATGTAGTCAATTTGATTCCTCTATGTTCCATCTGGTGAAGTTCATGTGTATAGTCTCCGTTTATGATGTTGAAAAAATGTATTTGCAATGAAAAGGTCATTGGTCTGACAAAATTCTATCATGCGATCTCCAGCTTCCTTTCTGTCACCAAGACCATATTTTCCAACTACTGAGCCTTCTTGTTTGTTTCCGACCTTTGCATTCCAGTCACCAGTGATTATCAGTATGTCTTGATTGCATGTTTCATCTATTTCGGATTGCAGAAGCTGATAGAAGTCTTCCCTTTCTTTATTTGTGGCCTTAGTGGTGGGTGCATAAATTTGAATAATAGTCATATTAACTGGCCTTCCTTGTAGGTGTATGGATATTATTCTATCACTGACAACACTTATTTCATGACAGATCTTGAACTGTCTTTTTCGATGATGAATGCAACCCCATTTCTCTTGAGTTTATCATTCCCAGCGTAGTAGACCATATGATTGTCTGACTCAAAATGGCCTATGCTGGTCCATTTTAGCTCACTGATGCCTAGAATGTCAATGTTTATGCGCTCCCTTTCTCTTTTAACAATTTCTAATTTGCCTAGATTCATACTATGTACATTCCATGTTCCAGTTATTAATGGATGTTTACAGTTGTTTCTCATTTTGAGTCGTGCCACATCAGCAAGTTGAGCACCCTGGGGCTTTACTCCATTTCCGTCATCACGGTAGACTCTACTTGGAGGAGGCAACTCTTCCCCAGGAGTCTTTTGAGTGCCTTTCAACCTGGGGGCCTCATTATCCAGCACTATATCTGACTGTTTCTTTGCTATCCATAGGGTTTTCAATGGCTAGTTGTTTCGGGAGTGGCTCGCCAGGTCCTACTCCCTAGTCTGTTTTAGTCTGGATGCTCAGCTGAAAACCTGTCCACCATGGGTAACCCCGCTCATGTCCAAGGTTACAGTGGCAGACCTCTCAGCCTCATCGCAACACACAACCCCCACAGTGCGGCAAACTGACAGAGGTGTGGGGGAGCAGTATCTTGTACAACCTCAATCTTTTCTCCATTTGTCATGAAGTTGCATACTGACTTAGTTGTAATAATTGTTTTGATGTTGAGTCGCAATCCATACTGAAAGCTGTGTCCCTTGATCTTCATCAGTAAATGTTTCAAATCCTTTTCACTCTCAGCAAGCAGAGTTGTGTCATCTGCCTAATAGAAGTTGTGAATGAGCCTTCCTCAATCATTATGCCACGTTCTTCATAAAGTCCTGCTTCCTGGATTATTTGCTCAGCATAGAAATTGAAGACATGTGGTGAAAGGATACAGCCCTGACACACACCTTTCTTGACTTTAAACCAGTGTTTCCTTGTTCTGTTTAAACGCCTCCTGGTCCATGTACAGATTCCTCATGAGTACAATTAGGTGCTCTGGTATTCTCATTCTTTGCACCATCATCCATAATTTGTTATGATCCACACAGTAAAATGCCTTTGCATAGTCGATAAAACATAGACAGACTCCTTTCTGATATTCTCTGCTTTTGGCTAATATCTGTTTGACATCGGTAATGATGTCCCTGGTTCCCTGCCCTCTTCTGAATCCAGCTTGATTTTTTGGCAGTTCCCTGTCTCTGTACTGCTAAAATCACTTCTGAATGATCTTATGCAAAATTTTGCTTACATGTGATATAAATGATATCATTCAATAGTTTCCACATTTGATTGGATCCCCTTTTATGGGAATAGGCACAAATAAAAATCTCTTCCATTCAGTTGGCCAGGTAGCTGTTTTTCAAATTTTGCCATAAACACATTAGCATCTCCAGTACTGCATCTGTTTGTTGAAACAGTTCCATTGGTATTCCATCAATTCCTGGAGCCTTGTGTTTTGCCAATTCCTTCAAGGTAGCTTCCGCTTTGTCCTTCAATACCATTGGGTCCTCAACATATGCAACCTCTTGAAATGGTTGGTCATCCACCAATTCTTTTTTGTATAATGACTGTATTCTTTCCATCTTCTTTTGATGTTTCCTGAGTCATTTAATATTTTTCCCTGTAGAATCCTTCATTATTGCCACTCAAAGCTTGAGTTTTTTCCTTCAATTCCTTAAGCTTGAGAAAAACAGCATATTCTTCTCTTTTGGTTTTGTGTCTTCAGCTCTTTGCACGTCATTAAAATATTTGATTTTTGTCTTCTTGAGCTGCCCTTTGAAATCTTCTGTTTAGTTCCTTAACTTCATCATGTCTTTTACTTTAGCCTCTCTATGTCCTTTTGCCTGAGGCTGGAGCTGTGACTTTACTGTGGGACTCCCACACGTGTGCTTTCCTCCTTTATATACAACTCCCCCACATGTCTTATCCGTTTGCTGTATACTGTGGTGGCTTGCATGTTGCTGTGAGGCTGAAAGCTATGCTACCAGTTTTACAGATAACAACAGGGTCAACCATGGTGGACAGGTTTCAGCTGAGTATCCAGACCAAGCCAGCCTAGGAAGTAGGACCTCACAGCCCCCTCCCAAAACAATTAGCCATTGAAAATCCTGTGAAATAGCTATAAGTACACTTGGCATTTTTATTCAGTAAATGTTTATTATATGGAGTAGTTCCCTCTTATCTGCAGTTTTTCCTTTCCATGGGTTTAGTCACTCATAGTCCAAGAATATTAAATGGAAAAATTCAAGAAATAAACAATTTGTGCTTTCAATTGCATGACATTCTGAAAGGCTTGAGATAATCTTGGCTTTGTCCCTCACTAACCTGCACAGGTAGTGTATCCACACTATATATACTATCCACCCATTAGTCACTCAGTAGCCATCTCAGTTAATAGGCTGCTTGTCATAATATCACAGTGCTTGTGTTCAGGCAGCCCTTATTTTAATTAATAATGGTAACAAGCACAAAAGTAGTGATGTTAGAAATTTGGATATGCCAAAGAGAAAGCCATTGAGTTATTTCTTGAAATGAAAAGGTAAAAGTAGTTAGATATTTTGACAGAGATCACATTCACACACTATTATACAGTGAGACTGTTGAGAAAAATAAATTGTAATTGTTCTCTTTTATTGTTGCTTTTAATCCCTTATTATGTCTAATTTATAAATTAGGTCTTATAAGTATGAATGTATAGGAAAAAAGTGTACATAGGGCTGGGAACTATCTGCAGTACAAAGTGTTCATTGGGGGGCCTAGAATGTATCAACCCACAGATAAGAGGGGAATACTTTATGTACAGAACTAGAACTTTGCTCTTTCTTTTGGGCCAAAATAATATGGCTTACAATGCAATTATTTTTATTCACATGAAAAGTTGAACATTTAGCACATGTGGCACTATTATGAACAGTTGGGTGTTAGTATCATGTACCCACTTTTTAAAAAGGTGTTATTTTTCAGTAGTCCTAAAGGTGGCACGCTTTTTAAGTAAATTTATTTAGAGATACCAAGCCATTGACAGCAAGCTTGGAAAATGCGTTGAAAGATGAAATTCATTGTAATTGTCATTTTCCTGTACTGTGTTTGATCACACAGTATCACAAAAATGTGTTCTTGGTGGCTTGTTTAGTGACTCTAAAGGAAATTCCAAGCTATATTTCATTGGAAGGAACTGTAAAGTATTCTAGTGAAAAACAATTTGGATATAACTATCTTTTATGTTTATGTATCACTTAAATTTTATTCAGTATGATCACCATTAAATATTACATTGTATTGTTCAGATGTAGTAAATGATATTATATAGTGATTTACTTAAATATTTGGCCTTTAGGTTCATTATAATTTCATGTAAATTAGAAAAATGAATTAGTGTTTGCAATTTTATCCTTAGGTGTTTTCTTTTTTCTCCTCATTCCTTCCAGATGGATAGTGGCTATAATACGCAGACTTGTGGAAGCAATATTATGGATACTGTTGGGGCAGAAAGTTACTGCAAAGAAAATGATGCACAAAACTTTGAGGTCGAGATTAAACCTCAAGTTTGTGATACAAAGGTATGGAGAAAATAGCATAATATGGGAATAGGGCTGGAAGTATTTACTAAATTTGACTTTTTTCAACATATTTTTTCCTCCATTCTATGTGGCATATTGTTAATTATCATCATTTATGTTCAATTCTGCCCTATTCATTTAAGTGGCAGAAAATGATTTTTAAGTCCAAACACTTCAATTTTCTAACTCTTCCCACCATGGGAAAGTGTAAGAGAACAGTTTGTAGGAAAGGGAGAAATAGCTGTACTTTGGATAGCAAATAAAATCAGATCCATAAAATTAAAGGGAACTAGCAGAGGCAAAAATTTTGCCTCTAAAGTTGATTTTGCTATCTTTGAAATATTTCAGAGACACCTCAAAATTAAACATGAAAAAGAATTTTTATTATTAAAGAGGGAAATAGTACAATTGAGAGATTGTAAATTAGATTGAAAAAACCTAATATTAAGGACTGGTTTCTTAAAATCCAAAAGCCTTTAAACATCCTACAAATATTTTAGATATAGAAAGTATACAAAGGTGATAGGTATAGTTTTTATTTAGACATTTACAGAACTTCGATATGATGGTTATAATTTTAGGCACTGGATAGGACTTTGTATGCCAGTTTACTAATATACATGATAAACACTGACCCTCACATGTATGACTGTACTGGGGGGCTTGTGTGTTGCTGTGATGCTGAAAGCTATGCCATTGGTATTATAGGTACCAGTATGGTCTCTCTGGTGGACAAGTTTCAGCTGAGGTTCCAGACTAAGACTAGGCAGAAAGACACAGCAACCCAATACAACTAGAAATTGAAAACTCTATGAGTAGCAGAGAAACACTGTCAGATATAGTGCCAGAAAATAAGCCCCCCAGGTTGGAAGGTACTCAGGACAACTGGGGAAGAGTTGCCTCCTCAAAGTAGTAGTTGTTAGGTTCCATCAAGTCAGGTCTGACTCATAGAGACCCGCATAGAGTTTTAAATGGGTGACTGTTTTGGGATTTCTTCAGGAGAGGATTGCCACATCCTTCTCCCGTTTTTGTGGTGCTGGGGATCAAACCCAGGTCTTTGGAGAGTGCAGAGCAGGTATTCTACCAAATGAGCTGAATCCCAGCCCCCACAGAGTAGAGTCAACATTAATGATGGGAGTAGAGTAAAGCCCCAGGGACCTCAATATCAAAGGTCAGAACAATACCAGGTGCTGATTGTGGATCAGATCATCAGCTGCTCATATGCAGGTTCAAACTGAAACCGAAGAAAATTAGAACAAGTCTACAAGAGCCAAGGTATGACCTTGAGTATATCCCACCTGAGTTTAGAGACCATTTCAAGAATAGATTTTTGATGCATTTGACATAATGATCGAAGACCAAACAAATTGTGGCATGACATCAGAGACATAATTCATGAGAAAAGCAAAAAGCTATTAAAAGACAGGAAAAAAAGAAAAGACCAAATTCCATGTCAAAAGAGATTCTGAAACTTACCCTGGAACGTTGAGCAGCTAAAATAAAAGGAAGGCATGACAAAGAACTAAACAGGATTTCAAAGGGCAGGTCGAAAAGACAAAAATCATAATGACGTGCAAAGAGCTGCAGACAGAAAACCAAAAGCAATGAACACGTTCTGTTTTTCTCAAGCTTAAGGAATTGAAGAAAAATTTTAAGCTTCAAGTGGCAATAGTGAAGGATTCTACAGAGAAAATATTAAATGACTCAGGAAATATCAAAAGAAGATGGAAGGAATACACAGAGTCATGACACAAAAAAGAATTGGTGGATGACCAACCATTTCAAGAAGTTGCATATGTTGAGGAACCAATGGTACTGAAGTACAAGCTGCCTTGAGAGAACTGGTGAAAAACAAAGTTTCAATAAACAGATGCGCCACTAGCAGTGTTCACTTGTTTCTGCCAAGAGATTTGAAAAAGAACTACCTGGCCAACTGGCTAGAAGAGATCCATATTTGTGCCTATTCCCAAGAAAGGGGATCGAACTAAATGCAGAAGTTATTGAACCATATCATTGTCTCATGCAAGTAAAATTTTGCTAAAGATCACTCAAATGTGACTGCAACAGTGTATGAACAGAGAACTGCTAGAAAATCAAGCCTGATTCAGAAGAGGGCATGGAACCAGGGACATCATTACTGATGTCAGATGGATATTAGCCAAAAGGAGAGAATACCAGAAAGATATGTGTTTTATTGACTATGGAAAGGCATTTGTCTGTGTGGATCACAAGTTACGGATTACATTGTGAAAAGGGGGATTCCAGAGCACTTAATTGTAATCATGAGGAATCTGTGCATGGATCAGAAGGCAATTGTTTGGACAGAACAAGGAAATATTGCCTGGTTTAAAGTCAGGAGAGGTGTGTATCATGGCTGTATCCTTTCGTGGTACCTCTTCAATCTCTTTGCTGAGCAAATAATCCAAGAAGTTAGACTATATGAAGAAGAATGTGGAATAAGGATTGGAAGAAGACTCATTAACAACCTGTGTTGACACAACTCTGCTTGCTGAAAGTTAAGATTTGAAACATTTACTAATGAAGACCAAACAACACAGCCTTCAGGAGGGATTGCAACTCAACATCAAGGAAACAAAAATCCTTACACCTGGGGTCAGTAAGCAACTTCATGGTAAGTGGAGAAAAAGATTGAGGTTGTCCAAGATTTTAATTTGGTTCTACAATCAACACTGTGGAAGTGCACTCAAGAAATCAAGACATTGCATTGGTAAAAGCTGTTGCAAAAGACCTCTTTAAAATGTTGAAAAGTAAAGATGTCACATTGACAAAGGTTGTGCCTGACTCATGCCATGGTATTTTCAGTTGTATCATATGCTTGTGAAAGCTGGACATTGAACAAGGGAGACAGGAGAACTGACACTTTTGAATTATGGTACAGAAGATGAATACTGAATATACCATGAACTGACAAAAGACCCAATAGATCTGTAGTGGACGTGCAACCAGAGTGTTCCTTGGAGACAAGGATGGCTAGATTGCATCTCACCTATTTTGGACAAGTCAGGAGGGACCAATCTCTGGAGAAAGAAATATTTGCGAGAGTGGCGGGTCAATGATAAAAAGGAAAACTCTCAATTAGATGGCTTGACACAGTAGCTGCAACCATGGGCTTAAACATAAAAAAGATCATGTGCCTGGCACAGTGTCAAGTGTTCCCTTCTGTTGTACATAGGTTCCCTGAGGCAGACCCGACTCACTGGCACCTAACAATAAGCATTTAATGTCTAACAAAACATAACTCTAAACAAAATTTAATAGGATGGGCACCTTATTTTTCCTCTTCATTCTGCCTCTGTTATAGTGTCAGAATAACTCTGAGAATTCTAAGATACTTCAACAAAGTTGACATTATAACATAATCCATCCTGTTTTAGGAAGAATGACTGTAGTCATCCATGTATACATAAGAATGCATTAAGATACAGGCAGGATTCTTTTCGAAACAAGTAATGTGCTAAAAAAAATTCTTCACTGTCCCTTTCAGCCAAAGAAAGCTACACTTAGGTTTAAAAAACAGTTCACATAATATTTGCATCCCTGAATGGTCCTATTTAAACTGAAAACAAGGTATCTTTTTTTTTTTTTAACAGGAAAACAAAACAACACAGAAGTGTTGGATTGAAGCAGGAAGTCCATCTCAATGCAGCAGTCCACAGAATCCTTGATTAGGACCAAACACTATTGCTGAATAGCTTCTCGCATGTTTTTATGCTCAGAGCCAATAATGAGATGGTGACTGGGATAAAACTGCTTCAAGGAACATGGTTAACTTTCTTTCCCTCCTTAATGTAAGAAGTCAGTGGCTTAATTTAGTCATACAGGAACAACAGAAAAGCTCCTAGAACTTCAAGTTGCTGAATTACAAGTTTATTTTTTATCAATAAATATTTTTTGTATTTACCTTGAGTGGTGTGTTCAACAACTAGAAACTGACAGAGCTGAGGCCTTGTTCTTGTCCTACAGGGGCAATGAGCTGCCTTACCAACAGCACTGAATTTAACAGTAGTTCTGAGAACATGAGAAAATATGTTAAAACTAAAGGCACTATAAATTTTTATATAAAAACTTGTGAACATACAGTTGTTGTTAGGTGCCGTCGAGTTGTCTCCGACTCATAGCAACCCTTATAGGGTTTTCAATAGCTGATTGTTTCGGGATTGCCTTGGGAGTGGACTGCCACGTCCTTCTCCCATTTTTGCAGTGCTGGGAATCGAACTCGGTATCTCAGAGACTGCAGAGCAGCGCTCTACCAACTGAGCTAAATCCCAGCCGTGAACACACACATACAGATGAATTTTAATTTTAACCTACATGAAAAAAATATTGATATATAAAATTTACTGACAAGATAGAAAGGAAGTTACATAGTCCATGAATTAAAATTTTAGAAGAACCTATTTCTTCATTTCTGTGAGGAAACTTCATAGTTTCAGTAATATCTGCTATAGCCAATAGTAGGAAGGTAATACTAACCACATTATCCTATGTACTGCTCTCTGTGGGGACTGGGATTTAGTTCAGTTGGTACAGCAATGGTCTGCAGTCTCTGAGGTCCTGGGTTTGATTACCAGCACTGCAAAACTGGGAGAAGGATGTGGCAATCCACTCCCGAGGCAATACTGAAACTCTCAGTCATTGAAAACCCTATGAGGGTTGTTATGAGTCAGATACACTTGAGGGCACCTAACAAAGGTCTCTGTGGGAGAAGGGAGTTGCCAGAATACACACCACCACTCCTAGGGCAGAGCATCTTTCTAGTTCAGACTGGGCTAGGGAGAGGAACACTGGGACAAGGGAACAGTGGAATTCATGTTGGGCTTAACTATGAAGTAATGTGCTGGGCACAGTAGCTCACGCCTGTAATACCAGTGACTTGGGAGGAGAAGGCAGGAGGATCACAGGTTTGAAGCGAGACGTAGCCTGTGTAACTAAGCAAGACGCTGTCTCGAGATAAAAAATTAAAAAATGGGCTAGGGCTACAGACCAGTGGAAGAGCATTTGCAAAGTATGTGGAAGGCCCTGGGTTGAACCCCCAAGTACCGAAAAAAAAAAAAAAATTAAAAAACTATGAAGTAATAGTTGGACAAATGTGTAAGCAGAATATAACTTTTTTAAAAAAGAAAACATACCCATACTAGTAGTAGACGGGTATGTGATACGTTTGGAAATACCTGTGAAGAATGTCTATTTGTATTTACTAATCATCTTAATCTGTCAGTTTGCCGCACTGTGGGGGCTTGTGTGTTGCGATGAGGCTGAGAGGTCTGCCACTGTAACCTTGGACATGAGCGGGGTTACCCATGGTGGACAGGTTTTCAGCTGAGCTTCCAGACTAAAACAGACTAGGGAGTAGGACCTGGTGAGCCACTCCCGAAACAACTAGCCATTGAAAACCCTATGGATAGCAAAGAAACACTGTCAGATATACTGCCGGATAATGAGGCCCCCAGGTTGGAAGGCACTCAAAAGACTACTGGGGAAGAGTTGCCTCCTCCAAGTAGAGTCTACCGTGATGACGGAAATGGAGTAAAGCCCCAGGGTGCTCAACTTGCTGATGTGGCACGACTCAAAATGAGAAACAACAGTAAACATCCATTAATAATTGGAACATGGAATATACGTAGTATGAATCTAGGCAAATTAGAAATTGTTAAAAGAGAAATGGAGTGCATAAACATTGACATTCTAGGCATCAGTGAGCTAAAATGGACTGGCATAGGCCATTTTGAGTCAGACAATCACATGGTCTACTATGCTGGGAATGATAAACTCAGGAGAAATGGGGTTGCACTCATCAAAAAAGACATTTCAAGATCTGTCATGAAATACAATGTTGTCAGTGATAGAATAATATCCATTCGCCTACAAGGAAGGCCAGTTAATATGACTATTATTCAAATTTATGCAAGCATCACTAAGGCCACAAATGAAGAAAGGGAAGACTTCTATCAGCTTCTGCAATCTGAAATAGATCAAACATGCAATCAAGACATACTGAAGGCTCAGTAGTTGGAAAATATGGTCTTGGTGACAGAAAGGAAGCTGGAGATCGCATGATAGAATTTTGTCAGACCAATGACCTTTTCATTGCAAATACATTTTTTCAACATCATAAACGGAGACTATACACATGGGCTTCACCAGATGGAACATACAGGAATCAAATTGACTACATATGTGGAAAGAGACGATGGATAAGCTCTGTACAAAATGTCAAAACAAGACCAGGTGCTGACTGTGGATCAGACCATCAACTTCTCATATGCAAGTTCAAACTGAAGCTGAAGAAAATTAGAACAAGTATACGAGAGCCACGATATGACCTTGAGTATATCCCACCTGAGCTCAGAGACCACCTCAAAAATGGGTTTAATGCATTACACACAAATGATAGGAAAACAGAAGAGTTGAGGCATGACATAAAAGATATCATTCAAGAAGGAAGCAAAAAGTTCTTAAAAAGACAAGAAAAGACCAAATTACATGTCAAAAGAGACACTGGACCTTGCCCTCGAAGGTCAAGTAGCTAAAGCAAAGGGAAGACATGATGAAGTTAAGGAACTAAACAAGATTTCAGAAGGCAGCTCGAAAAGACAAAAACAAATATAATAACATGTGCAAGGAGCTGGAGGCAGAAAACCAAAAGGGAAGAACACGCTCTGTGTTTCTCAAGCTTAAGGAAATGAAGAAAAAATTCAAGCCTCGAGTGGCAGTAGTGAAAGATTCCACAGGGAAAATATTAAATGATGCAGGAAACATCAAAAGAAGGTGGGAAGAATACACAGAGTCATTATACAAGAAAGAATTGGTAGATGACCAACCATTCCAAGAGGTTGCATATGAAGAGGAACCAATGGTGTTGAAGGACAAGGTGGAAGCTGCCTTGAAAGAACCGGCAAAACACAAGGCTCCAGGCATTGATGGGATACCAATAGAGATGTTTCAACAAACAGGTGCAGCACTGGAGGTGTTAGCATGTTTATGCCAACAGATTTGGAAAACAGCTACTTGGCCAACTGACTGGAAGAGATCCATATTTGTGCCTATTCCCAAAAAAGGGGATCCAACTGAATGTGCAAACTATCGGACAATATCATTAATATCACACACCAGCAAAATTCTACTAAAGATCATTCAGAAGCGACTACAGCAGTATATAGACAGGGAATTACCGGAAAATCAAGTGGGATTCAGAAGAGGGCGGGGAACCAGGGACATCATTGTTGATGTCAGGTGGATATTAGCTGAAAGCAGAGAATATCAGAAAGATGTCTATCTGTTTTATTGACTATGCAAAAGGATTTGATTGTGTGGATCATAACAAATTATGGACAACACTTCGGAAAATGGGAATACCAGAACACCTAATTGTGCTCATGAGAAATCTGTACATGAACCAGGAGGCAGTTGTTCAAATAGAACAAGGAAACACTGAGTGGTTTAAAGTTGAGAAAGGTGTGTATCAGGGCTGTATACTTTCACCCTATCTCTTCAATTTATACGCTGAGCAAATAATCCGAGAAGCTGGACTGTATGAGGAAGAACGTGGCATCGAGATTGGAGGAAGACTCATTAACAACCTGCGTTATGCAGATGACACAACTCTGCTTGCTGAAAGTGAAGAGGATTTAGAACATTTACTGATGAAGATCAAAGATCATAGCCTTCAATATGGGTTACAACTAAACATCAACAAAACAAAAATCCTTACAACTGGGTCAGCACGCAACTTCACAATAAATGGAGAAATGATTGAGGTTGTCCAAGATTTTGCTTTGCTTGGCTCTATAATCAACACCCACGGAAGCAGCAGTCAAGAAATCAAAAGATGCATTGCTCTAGGAAAAGCTGTGGCAAAAGATCTCTTTAGAGTATTGAAAAGCAAAGATGTCACATTGAAGAGGAAGGTGCTTCTGACTCATGCCATGGTATTTTCAGTGGCATCATATGGTTGTGAAAGCTGAACACTGAACAAGAGAGACAGAAAAAGAACTGATGCTTTTGAATTGTGGTGCTGGAGACGTCTATTGAGTATACCATGGACTGCCAAAAGTACCAACAAATCTGTCCTAGAAGAAGTGCAACCAGAGTGCTCCTTGGAAGCAAGAATGGCCAGACTACATCTTACATATTTCGGACATGTAGTCAGGAGAGATCAATCCCTGGAGAGGGACATCATGTTTGGGAGAGGGGCAGGTCAACGCAAAAGAGGAAAACCCTCCACCAGATGGATTGACACAGTGTCTGCAACAATGGGCTTAAACATAAATAAGATCGTTTGCCTGGCACAGAATCGGGAAGTGTTGATCTGCTATACATAGAGTCACCATGAGTCGGACTCGACTTGATGGCACCTAACAACAACAACAATCATCTTAAAAAAAACTGTCTCATTCAAAAGAATAATTCACAAGTAGCCCTAGAAAATAAACACATATATAATCATTATATCAATTTTTTCTTTATTATATTTTTCTTTATTATCAATTTTTTCTTTATTATGATATTCCATACCTTGTTATTACCAACCTACCACAAAGAAAAAGAAACAAAGTATATTGTAACCTAGACTCAAATCCCATCAATCACTCCTTGATCTAAGCCAAAAATCTCAATCGTTTTCATCTGTTAAATGGGGATAATAGTCATATGAAGGCTTTTTGAGTTTGAAATGCAGTACTGTCATGTCTTACTATTCATGGGAGATTGGTTCCAGGACCCTCTGTGGACATGAAAATCCACCCATACAAAAATCCATAGATACCCATGTCCCTCATAAAATGTCACAGTCTTTCCATATAACCGATGCACATCCTCCTGTATATTTCAGGTCATCTCCTAATACAATGTAAATGCTATGTAAATAGTTGTTATACTGTATTGTTTGGGAAATAAGGACAAGGAAAAAAGGCAATACATGTTCAGTACAGATGCAACTGTTTTTCCTAAACAGTTTCAATTAGTAGAGTCCAGATGCAGAGGAGCTGACTATTCCATGAAAGCTGCTTAGCACAGGAAATGAAACACTTTAGATTACCATGAGGCCTTAGGGGGGAACAGTTTCTGGTCATTCTTACTCAAGTTGAGACTACTGCCTGATTTAGGCCTTCCTCATAACTGAGGCCCAAGACAATAAACTTGGAAAGATAATAGACATAAGGTTAGTCATACACTTTACAAAGAAGTTGCTCTACTGCAGGTAATCTATAGGCTGTAGGCAAACAATGTTTCAGTGGTTGGTGGAGGAATATCGAGTAAAACTCTTACCACATAAAAATTATATAAATTTGGGCTAGGGATGTAGTTCAGTTGGTAGAGCACTTGCCTAGCATATGGAAAGCCCCGGGTTCTGATCCCCAGTACCACCAAAAAGATAAAAATAAATAAATAAAATTGTATAAACTTTTTAAGTTTCCATGTCTGTGTAATTTTGTAGGAACTCAAACCATGGTTGTTTATGTACTATGTATGGGTGGTAATGTACTATAATTGCAGCAGCATTGAAAGCTGTAGTTGCCAAAGAAGTCTAAGATGTTCTAGCCCTTTATAGAAAAGGTTTGCTGACTCTTGTAATATTAGTCACTGACCCACTTTTTTTTTTTTTTTTTGGACTGAAGACTACTGAAGGCTGTCTCCTTCATTTTAAGTTCTGCCGCAATGTATGGATATTTTTCCTCAATAACTGGAAACTGGAAAAATCATTCCACAATTACTGAGGGCCAAGATGATTTTAAATATTGTAATTATACCCACTGAATGCCACAACTGACCAGTGGTGCTGACCAATAGATGAAAGAACTACTCGCACACAAGAGACAGGATAGGGAAGGATGGAGGGTCTCCCAGGAGTTACTATGGCCCCAAGATGAGAGGTCTGCTCATATTTATTGAGGAGCTACCACTATACCAAGGCATTTCTTAAGAACAAAGCAATGGCAGAGGTTAACTTATTTTGGGAGTGCATGCATGTATGCATGACAGGATAATCTTTAACCTTAAGGTAGAGTACTTGAGCATGTGCACCTGGGGATCAAAGGTCTCATGGGATAAAGGGAGGAAGGTGTGGATGTAGCTTCTATAATCATGGCTGGGGGAATAACAGAATGCAGGCATGTAGCCAAGAGGACAGTAAGAGCAGGATGCTTTTATCCATGCATAGAAGTCAGCTTTCTCATGAACTCTTTCTTTAAAGTTTCTCCAGCCATTCTGCCATACCTCCTACAACTTAATAAACCTGCTGATTTATTTGCCAGTCTTTTTTCATTGTACTGCAAACTCCTTGAAGGCAGAAGTAGTCTACTTGACTGGGATGAACCTGGTATACTATACATGCTTTAGAAACTGAATAAGTAAAATGTTTGAAGGTGGCCTTTTCTGACAATGTTCTTGAATACATCAATGTAATCATTAATCTGTAGTTAGCAAGGAAAGCGGTCAATATGCCAAATAACATGATTTATTTTAATCTGTTCCTTTTAAAATGTCCTTAATACAATTCCCCCTCTCATATATAATCTGATACAACTGGAGTTTAAAAGTCATTATCTGTTTTATATATTTTGAGTAACCAGCTGTACTTCAGGTATCATCTCTGTAAGTCAAGGATGATGGTCGCACTTAATACCTCATAACAAAAATAACAATTACTTTCCCAAGTCAGATTAAAATATTCCATTTCTTATTTTCCTACCAATTCCCACATATTCACAGCTATTTAATGGCCACTACTAAAATATGGGAGGTTTTTAATATAGTGAGGGAACACTTAATGTGAGTTAGGTAAATTAAAATGGCAAAAGAGATTATACATACCAAACACAGCTTAAGATGTAAAAAGGACTGTTCTTTAAAATTTAAAAATGTTGTTTTTTCAGTAAGAAAATGATAAGGTTTTTTTTCCTACCAGTATTAAATAAAGTACTTATGTAAAGTTAATCTGCTCTTCAATGAGCAGATAAGTGCTCCATTTAAATGATCTTTACAGATCCCTGAAGTTGCTATCCTGTCACTATTTAAGTGATGGATTTTCAATTGAAATTTTCTGCATAAATAGTTCTGTTCAATCCAGAAAGGAAGCAGTATAAGACAGAAATAGTCAATAGTTCAATAAAAATGCAAATTTCTAAAATTTTAAAAGGTACTTAAAAGTAAAAAAGTATACACATACAGGCTTAGAAGTAGTCTCTTGGATTTTTTTTTTTTTTTTTTTTTTTTTAAAGAGAAACCAGTCACTGAAGTTTTCTTGGTGAATGTAGTTACTTTTCAAGCTTCCTCTTCTTTTTCCCTGGCTCATTAAGGTCCATGTTTGCAGCAGCAATGCTTATTCCTGGTATCTAAAAGTGATGCAGATGGAGAAAAATAAGGTGATAAAAAGCATAAAGTAAGTAAATCTCACCCTTTTCTTTCATTCTGCCACTTTGAATTTTACGAGGACATAGGGGTAGAGAGAGAGAAAATGAGTTATAAAGGTTTTAAATAAAAAGTGTACATATTTTACACACAAAGTAATACTGGTTCAGAAATGTAAATGGTAGACATGGTCTAAATAACATGAGACACTTGGTCCCAAAAGTAGTCTTTTGGGCAGAGTATTTTTAACTGTGGCACAGGCCCTTCCTCATCTCCAATTTCCTCTAGTGGAGCCATGGGGATTGCTAGAGAACATCAGATCTCTCAAGTATATAGGAGCAGGACAGAACCAGTACCTTAGGTAAAACACTTATATTTGATCATTAAAAGCACAGATTACAAAATTCCTGGAGGAAAGTACTAGGTGGGAAGACTGAAAGATCTTTGATTTTGGCATTAAGGATCTCAGAAGAACCTCAGATGTCTGGGATCCTGTGGCCTAATGAAGAGTAAAAAATAAGATTTGCTATGTCAATATTTGGGCTCTACAATGCTTACAGAATTCTTACATACAAATAACCTAACTAGATGCATTTATTTAAGAAAATATGTATTGTTTATTCCATTGTTGTTAGAGGCCATCAAGTAGCGTCCAACTTATAGTGATCCTCTATACAGCGGAGGAAACACTACCCGAAGCTGTGCCATGTCCAGCACTATTTTGAATGCTTCTCTGCTATTCAGAAGGATTTCAATGGCAGATTGTTTTGGGAGTGGGCTGCCAGGTCCGTCTCCCAAGCCTGCATCACCTGGTGTTGGATGGGAGATTGCCCATCCAACGTCTAACCAGGCCTGACCGTGCTTAGCTTCTGAAATCTGATGAGTTCAGATGCCAGGGTAGTACAGCTGTAGATGTTTATTCCATTACAATGTAGAAATTAATAAGCTTTATCTCACCTGTGGTTCTACCAGGGCCATTCGAATTTTCTGATGCTGAAGATTAGATGAATCTAACATGATTTTCACTTTAACTTTATCAAATACATGGAACACTGTACCTTCTACTTTCAGTGAAGGTGTCTAAAAAGAAAAAGTTATTCTTAATTGTTTCTTTTGCACGTGGAACACTATCATGTACTTTCAGTGAAGGTGTCTAAAAAAGTTATCATTTTCTATTGTTTTTACATTTAAATCTCTATCCTAATTCTTTATGATTTACCTTTTATAGTAATTTAAAAGTTTAAATTAAAAAATTACTCCAATAGTAATAAGCATCTGTGTGTTCAATCACCAACTTAGTAGTTTCATGTAAATATGACCTGTTTATGTATATACTTCGTCTTTTCATTAAAGTGGTCTGAATATATATTCATTAACCTCAAGATTCTCACCCCATTAATTAGCAATTTACTGGTCTAGCAGAGGAACACAAAGTACTTGAGCACAGATTATTGTTTACAGATTATTATTGTTAATAGATTATTATTTTTATTATTTCAGAGGAGTAATTTTAAGTTCAGGGATGTGAGGGTTGGACCAAATTAAGAGAAAGTACAAGTAAATTTTTAAAAAACTTCCTTCTCTGAGCTATAAGCAGCCATTTCCTCCTTTATCTGTCCACCTAGGTCAAAACTTTACATGCTATAAAAGAAATCAAGGACATTTGTACATGGAAAGGTACAACTAGGTGAGAAATTTTTTGAGTAAAACCATAGATTAGCTGACACAGTTAAATGTGTATTTTCTGACATGTATTTAGAGATTTAGGATAAATTCTGCAGAGTACATAAAGTCTTAGCACTTCACGGCTACTATTTGTAAACAGTTAAAGAAAAAGTGCCTCCCTCCCCAAGAAACAGAACATCAGAAATAACTGTACCTCATCATCATAAATGAGCTGTGGCTTTGGTTTGTCCTTTTCTTCAAAAAATACCGTCCCTTCTAAACCATACTTTGGAATTAACACCACAATAGCATTCTTTCTTACAAACAGAATATAGGCTTCTTCACTTACTATTCCTTTGCTTTTGAAAAATAACTGTAAAACAACATATAGTCTTATTAAAATTTGCATTAAAATATTTTCACTCACAAAAATAATTTTGAAGTAAAAAAAAAAAAAAAAAACAAAATTTCCTCTCTTCTAGCATTACTGATAGAAGATAAATACCTGAGTATGAAAAGCTACTGATGCGCGTTGAGCATATTGAGCCATTTTGTGCCGGAAGTTGAGATTTTTACATATATCTGCAAGCTTGTGTTTGTCTGTCAGTTCAGGATAAGTACAGTCGGCCCCAATTGCCACAGCCAACAGCCGATGAACAATTATGTCTGCATATCTAGATTTATAAAGGAGAAATAAGAACCATGAAAAATTAGTATTAAAATGCCTTTAAAATTCCTATTTTACTATTTTCTATCTCTTAATTTTATAAGGAAAAAATACCTTCTGATGGGTGAGGTAAAATGTGTGTATATTGGGGATGCTAAGCCATAGTGATGAAAATCATTATCCATGCCAGAGCAGAAGTATACAGCTTGCATCATACAGCGAGTGGCTAATATTCTTAACAAAGTATTTAGATATGGGAAGGCAGGAGATTCAGCCTGGTCCAAAGATTCGGCCAAAGACTTGGCTGTATCAGTTTTAATTTCCAAATTCTGTGAATAAAAAGGAAAAGAAAAGCACCACAGGAAGCATTTCTAAATCAGTATCATGTCTTCAAAATATAACTAAATAGAATAAACAAACTGTTTTTGATAAGATATTCTAGGCTCAGTGAAGAGGACTAAAAATAACCTTAAAATAAGTAAAGATTATTTTCTGCAACACCAAACTTTAAAATTTCTTAAATGCATTTAAAGGTACCGAAGTATCAAGATTGTGAAGTTGTTCCAAGGGGGAGAAGGATGATGGAGCAGTAGTGCTATTCTTTCTCAAAATCCAATTGGTTCTTTCTTGCCAATCTTTATGGGAGGGAAGTCAATCAAAGTAGATGTGGACACTTTTTAGCACATCTGTATTTTTCTCTGTAGATACTTTCCTTCCATTCAAAGTAGAAGTATAAGCCAGAAACAAATTGGTCACTGAGGCTTGGTAAGACCAACTGTTTTTACTTTATTTTACTTTTTGAGGTACTTGGGGGTTGAACCTAGGGTCTCATATATGGTTTGCCCATTTTTCTATTTTTTATCTTGAGACAAGGTCTCACTAAATTATACAGGCTACCTGTGGCCTCAAACTCTCAATCCTCTCGCCTCCGCCTCCTGAATCACTGGGATTAAAGGCGTGAGCCACCATGCCTGGCAAGAACAACATTTTGAAACATCAAAATTAACTGCCTTACGGAGTTTTATTAGCTTTATTCTAGCTTAGGGAGAAAAATCACATCTCCTCTCACCTAAGTCTTATGCAGAAATAAGAGATGAAAAAAGATCCCCTCACTTGTACAGTAATCCCTGGAGCAGAGGAGAAACTGGTTTAGTTCTGATGAATATGGTCAGGTGCACTATAAAGGTCTGAACCAAAATTAGAAACCAACATTAGAAAAATGTCATAAGAATCGCTACTCCTTCCAAGCTCTCTTTTTGACAGGAAAGATGAGGCCTCTTTATTCTCCAAGGAAAACCAATGTAAACTATAGTCACCCCAAGGGTATTTCTGCAGGGTTGGAAAAAAATGGTGCTCCTGTATTTTTCCTCTTTTCCATGTATGCTGTAATACAGGCTTCTTTAAAGACATGATATAAAGGGGACCTTACTCACTTGAAGAGAAAGAAAACAAATTATTTGTAAATCTCTAATGTAAATCTCTAAAATCAGGCACAAAAGCCACATAGAAAGAGCAGAAATATAGGAAGACCAGAATACTATAAATACCTTAATCTAGAACATCTGCCTTTATCACTGGATGCTTCTTAAAGGACATCAAAGATTTTTATTATACAGATAATGTCAATGTAGGAAGAGATGATATACCCAAAATAGATTATTTTTTTCATCCCAAGAACTACTGGCATATTTTTACATCAATAAAGAACAAAACTTTTATATGTGAATATACAGTCTTTAGGGCACTGGGCAGATCACAAATACAGATGCTTTTTCAAACTATAGGAACTTGCCTTGGACTTAGCAGCTTTAACAAGAATTTCATAATTTGATGGAGGTGGAGCAGGGTGTTTTCGAAGCAAAGCATGTTCAGAAAATTCCTCATGAATTTTTTTTGCAACAGAGATATTAGCGAGTAACATAAATTCTTCCACCATGGAATTAGTTTCTCTGCCAATGAAAAAAGCATTAAAGAAATACCAAATTTTTATATATCCATTTTTTATTCACAAGTTCCTTTTTCTATTTCTACCAATGACATATAGAAGCAATTCCTATGTAAACATGTGTGCACATACATATTTTTAATAGCTTAGGTCTCTTTCCTTTGTCAGCTGTTATACTAATAATCTCTTATTATGCATCTGAGTAAATCTTACAAGCTAAGAATCTTTACAAATTGCATTCAAGAAAAATGGAAGCTTTACTAACTTTATCAATACACAAAATAAAAAACATAAGAATTTTCAACACCTTTTACTGGGTTCAAAAATTTTTTATCTATAGATCCACCAAAATAAAGTTCATTAAGAAGAATTAAGAGCTACTTAGGAGGCCAGGAGTAGTGGCTCATACCTGTAATCCTAGCAATTGGGAGGTGGAGGCAGGAGGATCACAGGTTCAAGGCTGGAGGCAGCCTGCTTACCTTAGTGAGACCTTGTCTCAAGATAAGAAAAAATGGGCTGGAGATACAGGTAAAGCACTTACAAAGTATATGCCAGACCCTGGATTCAGCCCACAAGTACTGTAAAAAAAAGTTACTTAGGTCATATAATTTTGGCAAAAAAAAAAAAAAAAAAACCTTTCACCAATAAATTACTAAAATGAAGATAATATATTTATAATACCTAATTTGGGTGTGTATTATGGGCCAGGCATTGTGCTGTGAGTATACATATGTGAATACACACAGACACAAACACACACATACACTTATCTTATAGATGAGAAGATGGAGGATGTGCAACATTATTCTCTTGCTTAAGGTCAGAGTTATCAGTATCAGAATCTGAATCCATACAATCGCACTTCAAAACCCTTAGTCCTTCCACTCTCGATTGCTTTCATTCTACATATAGTTCTTCTGTATAAGTTCCAACTGTAATTTAATAAACGATCTGCATTCTATGTACTTTCTTTCTCCCAAGTACCTGAACATACATGATTAATCTCTCATTCATGTTTCCATTTTTAATAAAAATCTAATTTCTTGATGGAGAAGGACCTGGCAATCCACTCCCAAGGCAATCCCAAAACAATCAGCCATTGAAAACCCTATGAGGGTCGCTATGAGTTGGATACCGACTCAATGGCACCTAACAACAACAACAATTTCTTGATAAGAATTCTAAATTATACTTTTTAAATATGGAAGGCCTCTAATCATATGGTGAAAATCTCTCAGAAATATGGTTTTCCTTCTGCATGGCAAAAAGAAATGGGTGATATTCTACTTGGGTTCTACTATTAGCAACCTTTTCCTCAAAAATGCTTTAGTCTTAGGCTTACTGTTAGTACTGACAGTATATGTGTACAGATCATTCCCCCTAAGAAAATTTTAAATTTTAGCTCTAAAACTCTGAAGCACATGTTGGTAACAGGAATAAATCTGAGTACACTCTGATTTTTAACCTGTCATGTATTAGAAACATGATTATACTGTGTATTTAATTTCAGAATTACTTCATGTAAGAAGCATGGAAAGAAGACTAAACTCTGACTTAACCGAACATACCCTTGCTTCCTAAATCTTAACTAAACCAGTAATACAGCATCAACAGCTAACATCCAAATATTCTTCACAGTGCCCTGTGAGGTGATTTTCAATCATATTTTACTGACAGAAATTGATACCTAGAGGGATATAAAATAACTTGTTGCAAACTGTAATAGTACTAGCAGCAGAAGATGGACCTAAAGCTAAAGAATTTGACTTCAAAGCCCATGGTCTTCATCACTACCCTCTCATACTTCACTATATTCTATATTAAATACGTAAGCAATTAGGGCAATGTTTCCATAACTATTATGAGTCAAGTTCTATTATGCCATTCATCCAAGCAAACTGAGGTATTTAAAAATTTTTCTATTGTCCTATCCCAATTTTATATTTAAAAAAATCCTCAAAATTGAAATACTTGCTTAAAGCTTCTAAATATTTCATAAGCCAAGAAAAACATGGAGAAATCATAACTCTAATAGAAATATTTTGGATATAGATGTTTTGGTTATTAATATACAGACTAGACATTACACTTAAAAATCAAATTCTGATCAACTGTCCGTCATCAAAAAAATTAAATACCTAAGTTCCTTGGTCTGCAGATCTATCGGATCATGAGTTTCACTGTCCATGTGGAATCGAACTTCTGGAGAAGAAAGAGTCAAAGCCCTGAATAAAAATTAAAGAGGTAAATTAGTCAAATGAGCTAAGAGAGACAAAACTCTACAAGTGATTCCTTTAAAACAGTAAATGAATATCAAATACATAAGAATTGTTCTGAAGGCTTTATGAAAATCTACTAAGTTTTATGTTCATTTTTTCAGAAATAGCTTAGTATTTTACACATCTAAAACATATTTAACAAGAGAGAACAGCAGCAACACAATAAAATCCAAGTCCCTGAACTTCTGAATGTTTGAATATCTTCTATACCCAAACCATAAGTTTTTGCTGGGCTACATAAATTTGTAATCATTTACAAATACACAAAGTGACTGGTGTATTGTATTTACTATGGAAAACAATGTATTGAGGTGGGGACAATGCACAGGGGCAAAAGGGATTACCATGGATAAGTTAGTAATATCAGAAGATGGACAATTCAAAACTTATTATATAAAGATTCTATCAACAGAGAGGAAATTGATAAATTACTACCACTGATATCATCAGGATTGATGGCTATTAATATTTAAGTACTATGTGTCAAATGGGCTGGGATTTAGCTCAGTTGGTAGAGCACTGTGCTGCAGTCTCTGAGGTCCCGAGTTCAATTCCCAGCACCACAAAATGGGAGAAGGATGTGGCAACCCACTCCCAAGGCAATCCCAAAACACTCAGCCATTGAAAACCTGATGAGGGTCACTGTGAGTCAGACTCAACTTGATGGCACCTAACAACAACAACATGTGTCAAATAATATACTATGCTAGGAGTTTTACATACATGTTTCACTTAATGAGTTGACAAGCTCTCCTTGGGAAAGTAAGTTCTCACAAAGTTACATACAAAAGTCTAATGTTTCTTCATATCCAAAGCTACTTTCATCAAGTCAGCTGCAAATCAACCTAAAACCAAGAATTTTAATGAGGACAGGCAATCTTGGACTATCATGGAGAAGTTAAAATTACAAATGGAGGGGGAAAAAAAAAGGAGATGGGCAAGGTAAGTGTGATTTCAAGTCCTTCTCTTCCTCAAGTCCTCACCTTCATTAGAAGGGCTACAGAAGGGATACTAGAAAGAGAATCTTGACAAGTTATATTCCTTTTTAACCATGTATTACTTAACAAATTCTACATCAGTTGTAATATGTTTATTAATATATCCTAACTCAAAAAGCAAGGCATATGAATAACTCATCTTGATCATTTTTTTCTTCACAGAACACTTAAAACATTATTTCTCAGAGTATTAAGGCAAAAGATGTCATCTGTTTTTTTACTATAGTTTTCTCAATTCTAAGAATGAAACAATTCACACTATCTTTCACTAGTAGATAACTGCCTACATTGAAAAATACATAGAATGCTTTTTGAGTTAGAAAATATCATTCCTATTTTTAAGAGGCTATGTACCAAATGTAAATTTACATTTCTTACTTCAAAAGTGCCAAAATAGCCAGGTGCAGTGGCGCATGCCTGTAATCCTAGTGACTCGAGACGGTGTCTAGAGGCAGTCTGCGTAACTGAGACCCAGACTCAAAATTAAAAAATAAAAAATGGGATGGGGTGCAGCTTAGTGGTACAGCACTTATAAAGTATGTGTGAGGCCCTGAGTTCAACCCTCAAGTACCAGAAAAAAACAAATAAAGAAAATAAAAAAGTGGCTACAATTTATGACTTATTTATAATGCTTTTATTATTTATTATTTTTATGGTGCTAAGGATGGTCCCCAGGGCCTCATGCATAGCATGCACATACTCTACTACTAAGACACACCAAAAACACTACTTTGCTTTTAATACAAACTTTCTCAAAATTATCTTTCCATAAACCTTCTTCTGATGCCTAGCATACTGGAAGCCTACAATAAAAAATATTTGCTGAGTAATGTGTCCTTTTATGTCACAAACACATACACAGAAAAATCCAATTAGGTGGCCACAGTGTCACATACCTGTAATCCCAGTATTCAGGGGGCTGAAATAAGAAGATCTGGAGTTGGAGACCAGATTGGGCTACACAGCAAGTTCAAGGCCAACCTGAATAATGAGACCATTTCTTCAAAAAGCCAAGGGCTGGGGAAATAGCTCAGTGGCAGAATGCTTGCCTCCCATGCACAAGGCCCTGGGTTTGATCTCTGGCACCACAAAACAAACAAAAATTCCAATTGTAGCCCACCTTACATATATCTAAATGATAAGCTATAGTTTGATAACTGTGTTTGGGTTTTTGTTCATAATCCTTTAATGGCTTCAAATTTCATATTAATATATTTAGAAATTCCCAGAAAACTCAAATATAAGAAGAATTAGAAATGGCTCAGCATGACCACATACAACAACACTGTCCAGTGGACTTTACTGGTGAAAAAGTCATACGTGTGCACTATCCAAATATGGTAGTCACTAGCCACATGAGCACTGGAAACACAGCTACTAAGAATAAGGAACTTTCAAATTTTAGTAATTTTAGTGAACTTAATAGCCATTTTTAAAGAATCAAACTTCTTTTAACTAGTTTCCTTCAACAGGTTTGGGTAAATACTCCTTATTTTATACCTTTTGTACTTAGGCAAATGTCCTAACGGTGAAAAGACTACTCTACCACTAGCTATCAGGTCTTTGGAAGATTGCATCCATGTAACTTTTAATCATATCAAAAGGTAGGAGCTGGATTAAATAATCACTATAGTTCTTCCAACTCTAAAGTGCAATGAGGACTTCATTTACATTTTTTATACATCTGAAAACCAATATTCCATCAGGAAACCATTCCAAATTTATAAATACTGCATAGAAATCTTAAAGAGTTCTTGCCTTCTTGGAATATCATCAATATTTTTAACTCAAACAGTATTTTTGAGTATGACTCTTGAATAAACATCAATCCACAATCAAGCTTCTAACATTCAAAAGGTAGCTAGAAGAAATGGGATATCTCTATTCATATATTCGGCCTATTAAGTAATTTAGTCACTATCCACAACAAAACACTCCACAGAAGCCAAAAATTATCTTAATGTCATAATAAATAAATTAAGAGATATCTTAATAGATATTTTTGAGACATACCCCTTTTCAATTCTTCCTTTTTTCAGAATTTTAGCTAGTTTATTTAATCCACGGAGACTGGTGGTAATATCATCATTCATGGTTGCTGAATCAATCCTCATCTGAGCTTCAGCATATGTAAGAGAAGCCTAAAAAAGGAACCTTATGTAAATATCATTGTCGTCATCAGGGGCCGTCAGTTGGGTATGACTCGTGGCAACCCAAAGGATAAAAAGTGATTTACTATTTCTGTATTATTTTGTATTTATAAAATTTTTATGTTTTACATATTAAATCTCATATTTATACAACATAAACATCTACAATTTCCTGAATCCTAAAATTAATAGCAAGAGAATCTGCAGCTATTTTCATATTTCACATCTATGATTTCTGATTCATTTACTCTTCTTATCTGAGGTATTATACAACATAAGCAAACATATTAAATTAAAATGGCAGTATTCTTAATAAATTGTTCAAATTTTAAATACTTTCATATTTCAGTATATAGTTAGGTAATGCTAAAATAAAAGATAGGTTGTATCTATTCTCTCTGAAACCTCTTACAGAGGGTCACTACTCCCATATGCACTAGCAAATTAATTAAGAGGAGTCTAGACATCATATTTTATAGGAAATCTACTGCTGTTATTGTTAGGTGCTGTCAAGGTGGATCCATCTCACAGCAACCCTCATAGTGTTTTCAGTGGCTGATTGTTTTGGGATTGCTTCGGGAGTGGATTAGCACCTTCTTCTCCCATTTTTGCGGTGCTGAGGATCAAACCTGGGTCCTCAGAGACTGCATAGCAGCACTCTACCAACTGAGCTAAACTCCAGCCCAGGAAATCTACTAAATACCTAAAATTAAGTACCTAAAAGTAATTTCCAATGACAGATAATCCACATATGCAAATAGCTCCTCCTGTTCCTATTTCTCTCCTAATAGAAAACCATATTTTTCATTATAATTAAAAAAGTAGCAGCAGCTGGGTGCAGTGGCTCATGCCTGTAATCCCAGTGACTCAGGAGGCGGAGGCAAGACTGCCAATTAGAAACCAGAGGTAGTTTGTGTAACTTAGGGAGACCCTATATCAAAAGAAAAAGTAAAAAAATGGGTACAGCTCAGTGGTACAGCACTTGCAAAGCATGCAAATGTGAGGCTCTCAGTTCAATTCCCCAGTATCACAAAAAAAAAAAAAAGAAAAGAAAAAAGGCTTTGTAAATGAAAATCCAAAACAACACAAGAGAAATAATGCAGGTCAAGTCAGATTTCTGGTAGAATCTGTTTATCTACTAAGGGCTAAGAAATGTTCACCAACATTTTAAAAAATATTTTATACAATCATTATTTTTTCTTTTCATATAGTCTTGTTAGATTGACCAAGTCTGAGAAAATGATTAGCTCACTGTAATCTAAAAATACAAATTTACAAAAATTTAATTCACACATCACTATTTGTCAGTCTAATACTCTTTTCTTCCTAACCAGTAATTATCAGAACAGAAAGAGTGATGTTAAATTGAAAAAAAAAAACAAGTAAGTTCAGAAAAGAGATCATTATAAGAAAAGGGGTTTGGCAAACCTTGGGAGACTAATTAGGACAAAATGAGAGAGAATCTAAGAGAATCTGGGGAGAAGCCCAAAAATAGGAAAAGGATAATAGTAATCTGGCCTCATTGTCTCTGAGCATGATCTCAGACCAGTTCTATTGGAATCCAACTATGATTTATAATACCATTTAGATGAGAAAATGTGAACAAATTAATTATGTACTTGCTAAGTTTTAAAACACTAAGCATTTCTAAAACAACTTTAATTACTGAGGCTCCTGACATAGGCCATAAAAACATGTATTTGGTCTTATCCATAAACACGCTTTGTAAATTTTTCAATACAAGGCAACTACCACATAATCTAATTTCTGAATAACAGCAAGAATTAAGGCAATTCTTAATTCTAAAAAATAAAAAGGTAAAATTTAGATTTTGCTGCAACAGTGGAGAAAAATTTTACTTAATGAGCCTAAACTTTTTCAAACAATCTAGAGGGCTGTTAAAAATACTGAAGATTTAAAAAATTACAGATGAATGAGAAAACTAACCTTTGAATTAATGACACTTTTAGTAAATCTCGTTTTTAAGATCTCAGCATTGTGATTCATTTCCCAAATGCATGAAAATGCCAACCTATGAGGGAAACGAGACAGTATTTGGTTATGGGAATCAATACAGTAAATACAACATTCTTATGAAAAAAATATGCATAAATACCTGTCCACATTACATCTTAAGGAACATAAGTTAGAGCTAAGCAATTCTGGAACCATGTCAATTCTCTGTAAAAGATAAGAATATCTCAGATTACTTGGCTACTTCTGTATCTTTTAGGTTCTAGTCTCAAATAGAATTAAGTGAACAACTAGGAAAAAAGGAGTATTCTGTTCTATTTAACTAAGAGAAGTAAAAAAATGCCAAGTAAAAAAGTCTATAGATTAAAAAGAAAAAAGGCCTATTGAGAGAAAAGGACTTATACAAAATTGTTACAGAAGGCAAGTAATGAAAGACAACTCACTTCTTGGCAGTGGATCTAAGTTTAAGTCATCTATACTAACCCACATCTGCCCTCAGAAAAGTCTGAACTCTCTGTTCTATATAATTTAGTACTTGACAACTAACACAAGCCCTACTGGCTCTAAGACTGAACTTTTCTCCAAAGCTTAACAAACTCCCTGATGTTTTAGAAATACTTTAAAAGACAGAAAGAGAAGCTAAATTTTTATGGGGAAAAGGCTATATTGAGAACTTTGACAATGGATCCGTAACAGGTTAACTTTCTACTCATTTTCTGAATTGTTCTATGTAAGTTTATGGGAAGTACACTTAAAGAAAAATAAATACTGTACAACAATTTATATCAGTTACATGTATGTATTATTTAGACCTCTGAATAACAAAAACCTGCAATGTTTTCAGTGATTTTGTTGTTATTGTTAGGTGTTGTTGAGTGTCTGACTCACAGTGACCCTGCATATAACAGGTGAAACAGTATTTTGTCATGCTTTTCTGCTGTTTATAGGGTTCTCTATGGCTGATGATTTTTTGCAAGTGGGTTACTGGGTCCTTCTCCCAAGCCTACAGCACCTGGTGATACAAGGCAGTCTCCCATCCAAGTACTAACCAGGCCCGATCCCGCAAGATCTGACGGGATCAGACGCCACAGTGGTATGGCTGCAGCTACAGTGATTTAGGCCACCTTATTCCATGTATTTTATTTAGCTAAAACATGTACTATTTCAAACAGTGATTGTTCAAGAACCCAAAAGTGTCAGGCATGGTGGCAAATGCCTATAATCCTAGTACTCAAGAGGCTGAGGCAGGAGGCCACGAGCTGAAGGCCAGGCTGGGCTTTATAGCAAGACCCTATCTCAAAACAAAACAAACACAATTGAAAAGTGCCTTTGAGTGTTAAAAGATTTTAAATTCAACATATTTACCTTTTCACAAAGATACACAGTTGTTCCTCTTCTGGCTGATTCTTGATCTAAGGCATTTCCTGGCCTAATGAAATGGCTAACATCAGCAATATGAACACCAACCTTAAAAAGATAAAAATAAAAAGATATCAATATACATTATTAATAGGATAGACACACCAATGCAGTTCAAATGAGAACTTCAGTTAGGTTGAAAAAGCACTCAGTCATATCTACCATTTGAACCTCTGACACATGCCCATTAGTTTGTGCAGCTATAAGTTCACATGAATAATTCACAAAATCTAACCTGGGTCAAAAGAAAATGAACTAAAGAACAGAGTTATAGTTAGGTAAGAATATCATGACAATAATGAATACCTCCAAATTTCCATTACTGAGTTCTCTACAATGTAGTGCATCATCTATATCAGTACATCCTGGTGGATCCACACTACAAACACAGAGATGCCTCAAGTCATCACGATTTTTCATGTCCTAGAAGATACCACATTATTAAGGCATAAAAAAAATTTCTGATTGTACAGCTACAGCACAGCTCTTATGAAATCAATAATGTCTCTATAGAAGTAACTTAGCACCTGGCATGGTGGCATACTCCTGTAATTTCAACACTGCGGAGGCAGAGGCAAGAGGATAAATTCGAGTTTGAGGTCAACATGATCTATACAGCAAGTTCCAGGCCAGCCTGGGCCACAGGAAGATCCTGCTCAAAACAACAACCACCAAAAAAAAAAAAAAAAAAAAAAAAAAAAGAACTTAGCTCTAATTTCTTGATGACAACCATGTATGATTTATAACCAGTGAGCCAGTAATTTCTCTGCTTTTGAAAAAATTTCACAAAACTTGAGCCAGGCGCGGCGGCGCACACCTGTAATCCCAGTGGTTTGGGAGGCGGAGGCAGGAGGAAGGCAAGTTCAAGACCAGAGGCAGTCTGCGTAACTTAGCGAGACCCTGTCTCAAAAAGTTAAAAAAAGTGGCTGAGGGTGCAGCTCAGTGGTCCAGCACTTGCAGAGAATGCAGGTACAAGGCCCTGGGTTCAACTCCCAGTACCGCAAGAAAAACAAAAACAAAGCAAAACAAAAAAATTCACAAAACTTCTGTCTGGCTCCTAGAAGACTTTACTGCTGTTGCTGGAGGTGCTATCAAATCAGGTCCAACTCACAGCGACCGTACGTACCATAGACATAACACTACCTGACACTATGCCACGTCTGGCACCATTGTCAGTGCTTCTTTGCTATTCATAGTTTTCAATGGCTGATTGTTTTGAGAGTAGGCTCCCTAGCCTATAGTACCTGGTGTTCGCAAGTAGTCCCCCATCCAAGTACTAACCAGATCCGACCCTGCTTAGCTTCCGGGATCTGATGAATTTGGATGCCAGGATGGTATGGCCATAGGCTACAAGACTTTATCTTTCAATAAAAAAGGCAAATGATTTGCCTTTTGATGATATCTAATAGTTTTATAACTAAATTTAGAGGAAGAGTAACCATGGTTTCTAATTATTTAAAAACGCAAACAAATTGAAAATACCAGCTGGGTGCCATGGCACACATCTGTAAGCCCAGCTACTCAAGAGTCATAGGCAGGAGGATTGAAACTTTAAGGACAAAGGTAGCCTGCCCAACTTTCTGAGATCCTGTCTCAAAGTAAAAAATAAAAAGGGGCTGGGGTGCTGGGGATGCAGCTCAGTGGTGCAGCACAGCAAGCATGCACAAGACCTAAGATTCAATCCCTAGTAGTAACAAAAAACAAAACAAAACAATATTTAAAATAGCTAGGATGGGCTCTTCTCTCTCTTGAGAAGTCCACGTCTAGGCCTAAGCTCCACATCTAGGAGTAATGGATGTATACCATTACTCTTATCTTCAGCATCTCTTATTTTTCCCTCTGGATATCCATGCTTAGATCTAAAGTGTGTACTGTCTCTTACCCACAATTAATAAACTCATTTTATTTCCAAATAAACCCACTAGGATGATAATTTCTAAAGTCACTACAAATTTTTTCCAACTTACCTTTTCAGTAATGCTCCAAGGCATCTTTGGCAGAAAGCTAAGAACAGCCTGTGAAAAAGGCTGATGAGGAACATCATGCTCAAGTAATAAAACTTCTGTTTCGGTCTCTTTCTCTCCCACATCTCCTAAATTCTTTACAAAGTGTCCCTAAAATCAAAAGGTATTATTAGAAATGCATACTTTTACACAGCTAATTTATATTTTATTATCACATTTAACTTTAGCACTAAATATATCATTTCAGTATTTCTAAATGTTCCTTAACAACTAATAAAAATTACCCATTGGTAAATTAAAGCCGAAAATGAAAAGACTTTTCAACTGATTTACAATAGAGACTTCACTAGAACCAGTTCTTATATCACAAAGCATCCGTTTATTTCCTTTAACTTACAACTTTAAAATGTGCCTTCAAAACAATACATTCAAAGCTGGGCATGGTCGCACATACCTCTAATCCCAGGGACTCGGGAGACTGGGGCAGGAGTGTTGCAAGTTTGAGGCCAGAGGCAGCCTGCTCAAGTTAGTGAGACCTTGTCTCAAAATTAAAAATAAAAAATGGGTTAGGGTACAACAATTGCAAAATATGTGCAAGGCCCTGGGTTTAGTCCCCAAGTGCCACAAAAAAACAAACAAAATAAACAAAACCTTCAAAATTTGTTGATCAAAATCTATTTAGGATTCAAACACTTTCCATAGACTTGATCAGAAAAAGTTGAGTAAAAAATTACTTCTGAAATTGGAAATACTGCTTATCAGGTAATTTGGGAAATATTCCTAAGTTTCTGTTTTTCTGTTAGCTGCTGTCGAGTCTGAGTCTGACTCACAGCAAGCCTCATAGCATTTTTAATGGTTATTGTTTCGGGATTGTTTTTGGGAGTGGACAGCCACATCCTTTTCCCATTTTTGCCTTGCTGGGAATCAAACTCGGGTCCTCAAAAAGTGCAGAGCAGCACTCTATCAACTGAATTAAACTCCATCCCCTTAAGTTTCTATACAAATCCTATATAAAAGTAGATTCTATTTTCATTAAAAGCAATAACATTATTTATAAACTGTTAATTAAAATCCTAAAATAAAAATTAATATTTTAAGCTTACATTTGGATACCTGGAATTTCTGGGCCAACCATCAATAGCAACAATAATTCTCCGTCCTTCTAATGTGGAAGCTTGTCTTGTTTCTATGCGAATTCGAGGGATTCTCTTATCAGCAGGTGTAAAGAGATGTCTTCTTGACTAGAGAAAATTAAGAAAAAAATTTTTTATTTTATTTTATTTTTGCAGTGCTGAGGATAAACCCCAGGTCCTTGCACATGCTAGGCAATCATTCTACCAGTGAGCCCAGAAAAAATGATTCTACACACACAAAATCTGGAAATAGGGACAAAAGAAGAGCTATAAGTTCTAGTCACTGTTTATCATTTCTTTAATTAATAGTAACACTCTTTACTCACCTCTTTAATATCAGATTTGGTAAGCATGCCACAATATGGTCTCCAATTCCTTTTTATTATTCCTACAACTCTGCCTGTAGGCTTTAACATCTTTTCATTCACAGCAGTCTTAAGCTGAGATATAAAAGTAAAACTCTTTGGTTATTTTTCCTTTAAGTACAGTAAGACAAATTCCCTTCAAATTAGAATGGATACTAATATGTTCAGGTGGCAAATTATGACATAAAAATACAGAATCTTTATGGTTCACAATTCTAGACACTTGTACACCACACAAAACCAGGGAAACTGTTCCATGATAACAAGGCACACAGAAATGAACAATTAAAAAAGAAAAAAGAAATATAACCAAATAAATATGTCAGAACTCACTCTTACCTTTTTTTTTTTTTTTTTTTGTATGTGTGTGTGGTACTGAGGGGTTAAACTCAGGCTCTTGAACAGAATATACTTTGCAAGTGCTCTACTGAGCTGTACCCCTAGATCTTTTAGTTTTCATTTTGAGACAGGGTCTCACTAAGGTGCACAGCCTGTCTCTGCCTCCCAAGTCGCTGGGATTACAGACACAGCCCAATGTGCCCGGCTCTTTTCTGTTTTGATGTGAGCATTTACTGACTCAAACAAAACATAAGTCTAGGAATTAGAAGACTATGATTTTAATACTATTGTTGTTGTTGTTAGGTGCCATTGAGTTGGTGTCTGACTCACAGCAACCCTATGTACAACAGAGGAAATGCTATTGTAGTGCTTCTCTGCTATTCATAGGGTTGTCACTGATGGATTGTTTCAGGAGTGGATTGCCAGGTCCTTATCCCTAGACTACAGCACCTGGCAGTCCCCCATCCAAGAACTAACCAGGCCAACTCTGCTCAGTTTCCAAGATCCGGTGGGATCAGATGCCAGGGTGCCATTTAATTAAAGCTCACTAATTCAGATCACATACTTGAATGTCATAGATTTCCAGTTTAACCATCATTTTGTATTCATGAACATTTATGTGAGCAAATTAACAGATTTACCTCAGCACTCTGAAGGCTGAGGCAGGAGGATCGCATGTTTGAGACCAGCCTTGGCTACACAGAGTTCCATGCCAACCTAGACTACATATTGAGAACCTGGTTCAAAACAAACAACAAAGAAAAACTCAAAGCAAACTCTACAGAACTGTGTCACTCAATAAATCTGAAAACAGTAAAACTTGTTAAACTTTATCCAAATTTGACATGTTAAATATGACAGTTATAGAGACAAAAACACAATTGGCTTGGTTTCATACCATGTGTTCTCTTTCCTCTTCTTTCTCCACATCATCTTCATTTTGACCTTCATCTTGTAACACCACAGAAGATGGTGCTACCCACTGACTCTTGGGGAGAAGCTCGACAGCCACAATATCTTCATGAATGGCTCGGTTTAAATGTTTAAGTCCTTGTAAGATTATCTGTTTACGATAATAAGGGCATGTGCTGAGTATTTTTAATGGTAATAATGGGAGGGTTACCAAACGTAAGTTTATGTACATTCTAAATATATCTATGTAATCTATACTTTTTATATTTTTCTCTTTTTAAATAGCATTCCTTTGTTACACACTTAAGCAGAAAAATTAGGTCAGAAAATATGGGTTGTGTTCGTGGCTCCACTATAACATACAACAGTATCAACAGACTTAGGAAAATTACTGAAACTCTAGATCTCAAGATCTTGATTGATAAAAATAAAAAAAGACTACTTTTACAGGTTGGGTAGGGGGTTAAATGAAATGTTACATTCACAGAGTCTGAGGAACATGCACCAAACAGCACTCTAAAAAAATGGTTGCTATTTGCTAACAAGTGTGTGAAGCCTCTGGATCTTTTGCAAATAGTATCTATCCTAACTAGTCACATGTAAAACAGAAGCATCTCATTTTGTAACATTTGATGACTAGATATTTACTCTCTTACAAGTGAGTTAACAGTTCTTTTCTCCTTATAAAGTAACTAATTCTACGAGTATTTATGACTTCTTTTAACGTGATAAACTGGGAAGATAGGCAATTCTCATACAAAATTTTAAATATTAGAAGAGATAACATGCAAGAAGTATTTTAGTGTATAAGGAATTTCCACACTTGCCTCTTTATTTTCTTCAGTGTCTCCATGAATCCATACTGTAGCTTCTAAGTAATTTTCCCTGCTAGCTCTAAATGTTCCTTGAAGGTATGAACCAGATTTTATGCCTTGTTGTAGCTTACTTAAGGGGAGGTGTTCTGAAAATATTATTTTTCCACTTTCTATTTCATTCTGAAATAAGTATTCCAAAAGGTGTAGTCAGTGTACAAATCATTAATATCAGGCAATTTAAAAAGAATCCACAATGCAGAACACACAATTCTGACTTTAAGAGAATATAGCAGTATTTCTTCCAGACCACTGCTATCCAAAACAGCTTTTATGATGAAAGGAATATTCTTTTTTTGATGTCCAACTCTGTAGCCACTAGGCACAAGTTTCTCTTGAGTAGCGGAGATGGAAAGTACAACTAAGAAGCTGAATTTCTGAATTAAAGAGCCACATGCAATTAGTGGGTACATATTAGACAAGGCAAGCCTTAAATCTGCATTGCAAATCAGCTTTTATCTTCTCATTTCCTTTCAGTTTTTGTAAAGTAGCTGGAAAAGGACATGCAGGGATGGAAGAAATGTCATAAACACTTGTGTGCCATCAAGTTGTATCCAACTCATAGTGACCCTTAGAGGGCTGTCAATGGCTGATTGTTTCTGGATTGCCTTGGGAGTGGATTGCCACATCCATCTCCCATTTTTGTGGTGCTGGGAATGAACTTGGGACCATCAGAGACTGCAGAACGGCGCTCTACAAACTGAGCTAAATCCCAGCCGCCATAAACATTGGATGTATATATATTGTTTTATTACCTAAATCTAGGAATAACAACAGCATTCATTGACATTTGCCATAGCTACATGCCAGACGTGGGCTGGGATTTAGCTCAGTGGGTAGAGCACTGCGCTGCAGTCTCTGAGGCCCCAAGTTCAATTCCCAGCACCCCAAAAATGGGAGAAGGGCCTGGCAACTCCCAAGGCAATCCCAAAGCACTCAGCCACTGAAAACCCTATGAGGGTCATTATAAGTCGGATACCGACGCGATGGCACCTAACAACAACAACATGCCAGACACTGACATAAGAATTTTAGTAATGCTTCTTTCAGCTCATTTAATCCTTGTAACAATGCCTTGAAGTCATATTGCTAAATACACAATACACACACACACACACACACACACACACGTGTATATATATTATTGCTGTTGTTAGGTGCCGTTGAGTCCAACTTATAGGGACCCTTCATTCAACAGATGAAACGCTCCCTGACAACGTACCATGCACGGCACTGTAGCAGTGCTTCTCTGCTACTCAAAGCATTTTCGATGGCTGATTGTTTTGCAGGCTATACATATGTGTACACACCCACACACACACACACCCCACATATATGTCTTCAGCCATAGCACCCTGGCATCTGATTCTGCCTAATGTTGGAAGCTAAGCAGGGTTGGCATGGTTAGTCCTTGAATGGAAGACTGCCCTGGAATACTAGGTGCTGCAGGGTAGGGATAAGGACCTGGCAATCCACTCCCTAAACAATCCTCTACTGAAAAAACCTACAAGTAACAGAGAAACACTGACAATAGTGCCAGGTATGGCATTGTCTGGGAGTGTTTCTATGGTATGTAGGGTCACTATGAGTTGGACACAATTTGAGGGCACCTGGCAACATATATACATACACACACACACACACACCACACGTGCACACAAGCACGCACACACACGCATATATGTAATATATACATACGTACATATGTATATATGTGTATGTCATATATATAAATGAAGGCAGAATATTATTATTCCCTTATGGAGCCCTCTCACATTGGCTATTGCAGTAATCCCTTAAAGCATCTCTCTGCCTCTCATCTTGTCACTGATAACAATGCATAGTCTTTCATAATGACCTTACAGTGGTCTTACAAATAAGTACCATTTCTGATCATTGTCCTGGGCTCCCCCATCCACTCTCATACACCCTTGGTTTCTCTTAGCCTGCCACATAAGGTAGGGAGCTCATAATCCTATATACTATTTTCTCTTCATAGCAGTCCTTCAGAGAGATCTTTATAAGACACTTGTAAAACTACTGATCTACAGAATAAATTGTAAGTCCTCATTATCTGTCCCCTCTCCCTTCTAGTCTACCTTTTCTTATGATTCCTTCTCTCTTCTTGGGCTTTATAATGTCTGTTCTGGCTGCCATTTCATTTCTCAAATGACTACCACATATTCACAAATCAGTCACAGATTTCATCTATTTTTTTTTCATCCAATGAACATAGGCATGATGTATCAAGCCCTATTATAAAGTCAATTCAGTTAGGAATAGCATGTCAAAAAGCCTTTTGCAGTCACTCTTGTACTTTATAATCCAAGTTCTATTCCTAGTTCACCTTACCAAATGATAACTCTAATTTTTAAATTTGGTAACTGTAAGCCTCATATCCCAAGGTAGCTATTTTAAAATTTTCATTTTTCAAAAACAGAACAAACTGAAAAGTACCCCTTCGTCAGACAAACAAGCGAGACGATCTATCAGTTCAGGATTAGCAGTTAGACTCTTCACATATTCTTCACCTGAAAAATAAGTTGACGTTCTTGATAAATTCAAGTGTCTTATTTTCTTTAGATATGAAAGAACATAGATAATCTTGTTTGTGACAGTATGTTGGTCATTTTTTAAAGAAATAAAATGAAAACAAGAACAAAGTTGTTTATGTGGTCATGCCTAAGAAGCAATGGTTCCAGCATTTCTATGAATTTTTACTATGAATTTTTATTGCTAAGTCAATTGAAAATGGTGAGGGAAAAATAACAGCTACAAAGCACAACTTTCTTAGCTTAAAAACTGAGAAATTAAAAAATGCAAAATAAAAAAATCACATAAAACTATACAGGACTATGAAAATATTAAGTAGCAAAGTGAAAGCTGACCACAGATTTGATTGTATCTATTACATGCACTTGCAAATATGTAGTAACAACTTCTTCATTTAGACCTACATGTAAAGGCCGGAATTCCTTCTTCTGCAGCTTTCTCTTTGTTTTTCCTGTCATTTGTTATAAAGATAACTTGTAACTGATTTTCTGCTGACATTTTCTTCAAATGTTCATTGTACCATTTTGCTGCTACTCGAATGGCTCTATCATTTCTGTCATTAGCATTTTCTCCCTGTTTTTGCTCTATGTAGGTTTCTCTAAATGTAAAGGAAAAGAAAAATATTAAAAGGCAATCAATAGAAACAAAGATATATAAAAACTCTTAGGACATAAATGCTTAACCACCACCAAACTGAGAAGGCAATACTTTATCTATTTCCCTTGGATGAACAGATTTATACCTCAGAAAGAAAATAAACAGGATGCTTACAGGTAAGTTTTTAAGGAAACAGTTTGCTTGGGAAAGAAGAAAATTATGTTATTAATCGGACAATAAAAAGACTCAGAAGATTTTGGTTCACAAAAAGAAACACTGTACACAAGAATTTATACTTTAGGTTGTGAGGGTCCATAATAGTTTGTTGGAACAATCTAATAAAATTTTGCAGACTTGATGAGACTTTATTAGGACTATGGATTAACAGTAATTCCCAAACACTACAAATAGTAACAATAGATAATTTGTGACCCTATGATTCCATTGTCATTCAATACATAATCCCATGGCAACTTTTTACCCATGGTAAACAGCATACAGCCAACGTCATCTAAAAACTAAAACACCAGACATAAATATGATTACATATTCCTTATAAGTCTTTCTATTCTGAACTCCCAAATATGTAAGCACACCTATGTTTAAATCTCTTCTTCAAAGCCAGATTTAAGCACAGTAGTAAAATTCAATGTAAACAGCCTCTAGTTTTTAAAGATAATAGATTCAACTTTAGAATTTTAGACTTACATGTATTAATAGTTTTAAAAATTATTTTTATTTCCCACTATTAAATGTGGCCCCCACACATCTGTCAGTTTGCTGTACTGTGGGGGACTGAGTTATGCAGATGACATAATTCTGTTTGCTGAAAGTGAAGATTTGAAACATTTACTGATGAAGATCAAAGAACATAGCCTTCAGTATGGACTGCAACTAAACATCAACAAAACAAAAATCCTTAGAACTGAGTCAGTATGCAACTTCATAATAAATGGAGAAAAGACTGAGGTTGTCCATGATTTTGCTTTACTTGGTTCTACATCAACACCCATGGAAGCAGTAGTCAAGAAATCAAAAGACGCATTGCTTTGGGAAAAGCTGTGGCAAAAGATCTCTTTAAAGTACTGAAAAGTAAAGAAGTTACACAGAAGACAAAGGTGTGCCTGACTCATGCCATAGTATTTTCAGTCACATCATATGGTTGTCAAAGCTGGACATTGAAGAAGGGAGATAGGACAAGAACTGATGCTTTTGAATTATGGTGTTGGACACGATTATTGAATATACCATGGACTGCCAAAAGAACCAACATATCTGTCTAGAAGACGTGCAACCAGAGTGCTCCTTGGAAGCAAGGATGGCTAGATTGCATCTTAAGAATTTTAGACATGTAGACAGGATGGACCAATCCCTGGAGAAGCACATAGTGTTTGGGAGAGTGTCAGGAAAAAAAGGAAAACCCTCCACTAGATGGATTGACACAATGTCTGCAACAATGGGCTTAAACATAAATAAGATCGTGTGCCTGGCACAGAATTGGGGAGTGTTTTGTTCTGCTGTACATAGATACGGTCAATATAAGTCAATGGCATGTAACGACAACAACATTAAATGTGCCTGCTAATGCTTTGAGCTTATCAGTGAAAAACATGGTCAGAAATTTGAATTTGATTTTAACATCCCTTAAGTAATAAAATCTTAAATGAGATTTGCCTAATGTCCTAAGAGTCTCCCCACCTAACCTTGTATTTGTTAGGCCTATTCACAGCACTTGACCTACTAAAATTGCTAAGGCCTAATTAGAAATTTGATGAGCATGCTCCACAAAATCTTAGTCTTTTGGTACTGGAAAACAAATGAGATTTGTTTCTGGATTTCAAGGAGGTACAAAAAATAAATCTACAAGTGTTTTCCTGATCTTCTTACAAGAGGGCTGCTACGTCCCCAGCTGATGGCGCTATTTTGGGAGGTTCTGGAAACATTAGGAGGCAGGGCATAGCTGAAGGAAGTAGGTCAATGGGAGCTGATCCTCAGGAACACCTTGGCCCTGGCCCCCTTCTTGCTCCTTTTTCTGCTTCCTGGCCGCCATAAGGTAAACAGCTCTCCTCTGTCACATACTCCCACTGCCATGATGTTCCGCCCAGGTGACCATGGACTGAACTCTGTGAAACCATGAGCAAAATAAATAATTCCTCCTTTTAAGTTGTTCTCTTGGGTATTTTGATTACAGTAATGCAAAAGTAAGTAATCCAAGCAGTATTTAATTTGACGGTATAAGAATAAAGAACAGAAACTTGAGAAATTAGATTTTTAAAAAATTTGTATGATCTGATGGGATTTCTCCCGTACCCCCAGTACTGGGATGGTTGCATCCAGGGTCACACACATACTAGTCAAGTGCTCTGTCACTGAGCTGTACCCTCAGCCATTTTTTAAAATTTTTTGAAACAGGGTCTTGCTCGGTTGCACAGGCTCTCTCTGACCTAAAACTTAGATTCCTCTGCTTGTTCAGCCTCCTGAGCCACTCAGATTATATGCATTTCCTACAGTGCCTGGCTGCAGATGGGATTTCAATACCAGAATCTATAATACTTCTCAATCAAGGCCTGAATTTGCCTACCAGGGCATACTTGGCAATGTGTGGAGACATTTTGGGTTGTTACAACTCAGTTTGTAGATGGTAGCCATAGGGAATGCTACTGGCATCTAGTGGGCAGAGACCAGGGATGTTGCTAAAGATTCTACAATGTATAAGATAGGCTTCCCATAGCAAAATATTACCCAGTTCAAAATGCCAATAGTGTCAAAGTTGAAAACCTCTGATCAAATCTAATAAAAGTATCATAGAAACTCATCATACATTATATATATCACACATATGCATTTATTGTGTTTTCTATGACCACACATGAAGTTCAGGCAAAGGTCTTAAACCTGAAACACAACAAAGAACTCTAGTTTTTTAATGTAGTCTTCAATGTAATCATTTATAAGGTATTAAACTTTTTAAAGCCCATTAAGAATATATCTGCTTTGTATTTGTAAGTCTCTTTTCTGCAAACTCGTACATTTTATTACGCTATGCTGGTTATTCACATAATATGGTATTCCAGGAACCCAGGCAATTCTCATCTTTCAAGACTCTTGTCCAACACACGTAAAACCAATTTAAAATCCGTATTTGGGAAGCAGAAGTAACTATTATACCCTAAAAGTCAACAGATCTTGACCTCACTAATGCCTATCTGACCTTAGTGAAATCCACTTAGCATTATCTTCCACACAGCTGTCTAAGAACCAAGCAGTATGTGCAACTATTATTTACCTTTGGCGATGTCACATGTTACTCTCAGGAATCCACTCTCAAATTTACCTAACCCTATGACCGCGCTATTTAACCTCTTACCTATGGTGTTCATTAGTGAACGTATAGAAGTGCTTCTCCTGGTTATTAGTCACATCCCGGATTCGTTTATATATGGGAGCACTACGATTTCTCACTTCTTGGAGAACTGTTTGTAGCACAATTACATTCCTGATGGCAGGGTCCTCAAGAACATCAATCTTTTTAAAGAAAAAAAATGTTATTTTTTTCCTATATTCACTTATACATTGTTTGTCAATTATAAAATCCTGTCACAGTTTAAATACACTAGCTATACGTTATGTCGAGAAGTTATTTTGTTGCAGAGAAAGTGACAATAGTAACTCAACTTTTCAGGCCTATTTGAGAAGAGCACCTGTCAAGAGGCTGACCATAAAACTTCGTGGAATAAAGGCTATTAATAAAGAAATACATTGGCCCACATAGTTTTAGGTCCTAGGCATTTACAAGCTGCCTGGGGGTCGCAATCTGAGGCCACAGAAGCCCAGGTCCCCGGCTTCCAGGCACTTTTAATCTAAGGTAAAAGAGATACCATGAGTTAGAAAACTAACGTGTCTAAAAATAAGTGTCCAAGAACTAGGCGAGGAGCGGGATAAAAAGAAAAGAAAAGAAAAAAAGGGCATAAGGAAAAAAACCTCGGCCTGGGAAGCAGGAAACGTGGGTCTCGATGGGGCTTGCCTCTCCTAAATTACGCGCTACTGCCCCTCCTGGACTTCAGTTTTCCTGTCACACCCCTTAGTCTGGTGAGGCCGCGTGGCCTGCTTTTCGCCCGAAAGCCCACGCACCTGGTGCAATAACACGTTGGTGTCTGGCAGCAAGTAATGCGGCCGCGGCCACAGGCTGCTCGCCTGATCCTGGGGCTGCGGCTCCAGCACCGGCCCCCCGTGCGCAGAGCCGCACGCCGCGCACCCTGGCGCCCCGCAGCCTATGTCATCTCGCAGGTAGTGCTCGCGCACGATCTTCACCACGCCGCCCGTCCGGGTCTTTTTTAAGAAGGTCTTGGACTTGAGCATCGTGCCTGTCGGCGTGGAACCTCGATTCCCGGAGAACTCTCCCGGCGAACACCGCGTCCGGCAGGGAGATCAGCCTCGCAACTACACTTCACCTGGAAGTTCCCCTCTTCCCGCTACAGGATAGTGGCGCGCACCTCTCGCGGGAAAATGCCGGGGCTGGCGTTAGTTGGCCCGCTGACAACCGCGAGGATTGGGCGAAAGCGGGGCGCGGGCCAGACGCCGCTTCCTCCCATGGACTGGGCGGGGCTCGCCTTGGACTCCAACTCCCAGCCTGCCTTGCTTCCGGCGCCTCGGAGGATCCTGGCCGACCGGGTTCCGGTGGCGTGAGCACGTGCGTGATGCCGCTTCTTCCGTCTTCCTCGGGGCGCCGGGATGGTTGTCTTGGTGACGGCTCCTAACGGTCCCCGGAACTGAGAGCCCCGGTTTAGGGGTTGCAACCTGACCTGTTGACTGGCGACGCTTTCGGCTCCTCCAAGTGTCTGAGGTGGGGCCTGGGCCAGCTTTGGACAGGGCGTAATTAAGGTTTTCGAGGTAGCTTGCATTGTCGGTCTCCCTTTCTTTGCTGCGCGGGGCAAGGATTGCTCCGATGCAGCCACGTTTGGGGCTTTTGTTGCGCGCCAAACGTATGGGAAGTACCACTCTCTGGTCCTTTGTGATCCAGGAGGGTTTCTCTTGTAATTTCAGGTGTGCTTACCCCATGCCCTTTAAAAAGGAGGAAAGAGGCCGGCCTTCCTGTAGCTCTTAATGCTTCCCCTCCACACACTTCATTCCTAATTACTGCGTTTATAAAACCCGACATATACAGTACTATGAGTAATTTATTATATAGCGCAGTATGTAAACAAGAGAGTTGCTAAAATTCTCTTTGAAAGCGTAAGACATTCTATTTAGAATATTCTAGTTCTTCTCTTTTACCCTCTTGTTTTCATTCTGCCATCTAGCTAGCTTATTCGAAATGTCTCACGGTTAACCGATGTTAAGATTTTTCAATGATGCCTCATTTTCTGTAGAATAAAATCCAAAGGCACTATGACATTTAAGACCTTCCTGTCTTTCTGTGTGTTGTGTGTGTATGGGGGGCAGAAAGTCGTCATTCATGTTCACAGATTTGCTACAGCTCCACCACCAGTCACTTCGATGATGATGTTTCACATTGCATGTACCTCTACAGATCTTAATACCTGCCTGCTTTCCCCTTCTTACTGTTGTTGTTAGGTGCCGTGGAGTCGCCGTCCGACTCACAGCAGCCCTGCGTACGACAGGCAAAACACTATTATCAGCCCTTCTCTGCTATTCATAGGGTTTTCAATGGCAGATTGATTGTTGGGAGTGGGTTGCCGGGTCCTTCTCCCAAAAATAACGTTGTTGTTGTTGTTAGGTGCCATCGAGTCATGTTCGACTCATAGAGACCCTCGTAGGGTTTTCATTGACTGTTTCAGGATTGCCTTGAGAGTGGATTGCCACATCCATCTCCCATTTTTGCAGTGCTGGGAATCGAATCCCGGACCTCAGGAGTGCAGAGTGGCGCTCTACCAAAGGAGCTAAATCCCCGCCTCTCTTCTTATTATGCTTATCGGTATCCTTAAGAATTTTAAGTCCTGCTTCTATATAATTTTACCCTGATCAAATCAGAAGTGATTTATCTTTGAGCTTGTGTTACTTTTAGTAGGTGCATCCTTGGGTAGTAATGGGCTTCGTCCTTATCTTGTGCATTTCTTTTTTTCCTTCAAATAAGATTTCCTGCCCTAGGAACCTTTTTTTTTTTTTTTTTTTTAATTTATCAACAAATGACTGAGTTCATAGTAGGATTTAATGAATCTATGTGTGATTCGAGCAGTAATTTACGACAGTAATCTATTTTAGAGTTGGAGTCCTTCAAATTTTCTAATTATTTAGAGAATCCTTAGAACTTCAAAAATCTCTCTGTTTTCTACTAGTGTTTCAGTATATTTAAGTTAATGTTTCTTTTTAGTCTACAGAAGATTGAATTAAAAAAGAAAACTGACACATAATAGTAACAAAAAATGTCTCGGAAAATTTCTAAGGAGTCAAAAAAAGTCAACATCTCTAGTTCTCTGGAATCTGAAGATATTAGTTTGGAAACAACAATTCACACAGATGATGTTTCCTCATCGGAAGAGCGAGAGGGCAAAGTAAAAATCACAAGGCAGCTAATTGAACGAAAAGAACTGCTTCATAATATTCAGTTACTGAAAATAGAGCTATCCCAGAAAAATATGATGATCGACAATTTAAAGATGGATTATCTTACAAAGGTAAGATGAGGTGTGAATTTTGTTATTTGTAGCCTGTCTTTTAAACTGCAGCCTTTTCATTAAAAAAGATGGCGTGATTTAATTGTGAGCAGGGATGAATTACTTTTGTAGGTTTACTTTTCAAAGTCTGTTGTTCCCATGATGCATATTTTCTAGATATAATTTCTAGCCAAATTGTTTTCTGCTTCACTGACTCTGATGTCACTATTAGGAAGAATTAAGAACATAATTATATTACTGAATTTGTATTGTCCTTTGGCCTACAGGTTTGATTTCTTTGTGCCTTCCTGTTTGCTTGTTACTCTTTCTACTTAATAGTTACTATGTCACAGGAGGCAGATTTGAGGACCATAGTCTTTAGCAAGTGTGTGTTTGCTATGCAAATAAGCATGTTCTAGTCCTTGTTTTTCTGCCCTGTATTTATTTACAGTTACAGGGTAGTTTATGTAGGACTTGGTAAAGCTTTTACTAGCCCTAAGAAATATATAATTTCAATAGATAGTTCATTACTATTACTACTACTGTTTCTGAGAAAAATCTTTTCTTTGCAATAGTAAACCCTCCACCTTTGATCTTGGTCTCAGCCCCTTGCCCCCATTTCATTGTGTTATTTGTACCTTCTCTTTTTAAGTTGATCTTCTGTTCTAGTTCTTGCCTGTGTATGATGACATACTTCAGTGTCCTGCCACTAGGAAGAAAATTTTTTTCCCAGTGCTGTGCCTCAAACTTAGGAACTTTCACACACTAGGCAAGCACTCTACTACTGAGCTACATCTCCAGCCCTAGAAAAATTTCTAGACTGTGCCTCTCTAGAAAAATAAGATTTCTAAAACCTCAAGGTCTTGATGAAGAAGTAAATGAGGTAAACTTAAAAAAATACATTAATAGTTGACATTTATTGAGTACTTATGCTGTCCTCAGACACTGTTCTGAGAACAAGATGACCAACTCCAACTGTGAACTGGTACCAGTCTGAGCAGTAGGTAAGCAAGGGAAGCCTCATTTATATTTACCAATAAATGTCATGCACTTGAATCATCCCTGGACCTCTCTGCCTCCTGGCCCATAAAAATGTTATCTTCCACAAAACTGGTCCCTGTTGCCAAAAGAATTGTGGACTACTGTACTAAGAGGTTTTCATAGGTTATCCCATGTAAGCCTATCAAAACCTCTTTGATGTGTTGATGCTTTGTGGGCTAGAGGTGTCTTACCTCACCCATCATACTAATAAATCAATAGAGCAACAGACTAATGAATCAGTAGAGTAAGTTAGAATAGTACCTACTACTCAGTGTCTTATTTCTTTGAGCTGCTAAAACAAAATGCCATACCTTAGGTAGCTTGTAAACAACGGGAATTTATCTTGCATAGTTTTGGATGCCGATAAGTCTGAGTTCAGGGTGCCAGTATGGTCAGGCTCTGGCCCTCTTCTGGTTGCTGTGTCTTCTGATGGCAGAAATGCAAGCTAGCTTTTGGAGGTCTTTTTTATAAGTTCCCTATTCCCAATGATGGAAGTATCACCCATATAACCCAATCAAGCTCCAGAGGCTGCATCTCCTGAACTATTACTTATTAAGTTTAACATAGGAATTAGAGGGGGGATGTTGTTGTTCTTAGGTGCCATCAAGTTGGGTCCTACTCATAATGACCCTATATACAACAGTATGAGACACTCCCTGGCACTCTGCCAGGCACATGATCTTTTTTATGTTTAAGTCCATTGTTGCAGACACTATGAGTCTGTCTAGTTGAGGGTTTTCCTTTTTGTCCTTGACTTGCCATTCTCTCATATGTGATGTCCTTCTCCAGAGATTGGTCCCTCCTGACAACATGTCCAAAATTTGTAAGATGCAGTCTAGCCATCTTTGCTTCCAAGGAACACTCTGATTTCCACTTCTTCTAGGAAAGATCTGCTGATTCTCTTGGCAGCATGGTATATTCAGTATTCATTTCCAGCACCATAATTCAAAAGCATCAGTTCTGTCTCTGTCATTCAGCATCCAACTTTTACAAGCGTGTGATGGAACTGAAATACTATAGCATGAGTCAGGCACACCTTTGTCTTCAATGGGACATCTTTACTTTTCAACATTTTAAAGAGGGCTTTTGCAACAGCTTTCCCAGTGCAATGCATCTTTTGATTTCTTGACTGCTGCTTCTATGGGTGTTGATTGTAAAACCAAGTAAAGCAAAATCTTGTAGAACCTCAGTCTTTTCTCTATCAAGAAGTTGCTTAATGACCCAATTATAAGGATTTTTGTTTTCTGGATGTTGAACTGCAATCTGAAGGTAATTTACCTTATTTTCTTTATTAAGATTGAAGAACTGGAAGAGAAACTTAATGATGCACTTCACCAGAAGCAGATCCTAACTTTGAGATTAGACAATCAATTGACTATTCAACAGAAGGATGCCAAGTAAGAATAGTCTTTTAAGAAACTGGCATTTAAGATTAATGTCATTACTTGTTTACACATGTTATCTTTAGCTACAACAGAGAAATTTTAAGTCAGAAATGGTTATAATTTTCACATCCAGACTACCCCAAAAATAGATTACTTGATACAGTACACAAAGTCAATACTCAATATTCACTCAACAAATATTGCCCAATGTAAGTGAACCAGAATGACAAAGGAAGGTCTTTAAGCTGACCACCACTTTCTATCTAGATTAACTTTTCTTCATTTACTCTAAAAAACATACTGATTGATTATAACAGCCACTGGACCTTGCTGGCTTAAAATACTTTCTATTATGCCAACATACTTTCTCCAGTTTAGCCATCTGCTTATCAAGAGTCTGTTGTTTCCTGTAACTTAATTAATAATATAGAAGCAAAGAGATCATAAAAAAGTTTTTTTTTTCCTGTAAAAACTGTAATACATTGGAAACATTCGATAAAAGTGAATGCCAAATCATCAAATTAATAGAAAAAAGACAGGTTTAAAGATTGGGGGAAAAATCAAATAAATCCATGAAAACTGTCTTCTCAGATTTCCCTAAGTGTCTTTTAAGGTTTCCTGCCTTTGCAGAGAAGTTGAACTTGAAAATCATAAATAATGATTTATATAAAAGCAAAGCATATGCTAGCCATGGTGTTGCATTCCTGTGATCCCAGTACTCAGGAGGTAGAGGCAGAAAAATCACAAGTTTGAAGCCAGCTTGGGCTGCATAGCAAGCTCTTACCTCAAGAAAGAAAAGAAAATGAAAAAGCATTCCTCTGCATTCAGAAAATCTGGGCTCTATCTAAAAAATGTGGCAGATGAGGTGGCTATGGTGGCACAGAGTTGTAATCCCAGCACTCAGGAGGGTAAGGAAGGAGGATCAACATGAATCTGAAGCCAGCCTGGTCTGTGTAGCAAGTTTCAGGATAGCCTTGGCTGCACAGCAAAACCGTGTCTCAAAAAAACAAAAAAGAAAAAAAATGTGGCAATTGAATGTTTCTGTTTTAATTAAAAGGAAATGTATAAAGTAGGTATTTTTTAAATTTACTATTTAACTGATTTTCTGAAAAGTTATATGACCAATTATTAGTTCTTATCACATTATATCATGAATCTCAAACTTCAGCATATATCATAACACCTGGGGGACTTATTTTAAAAGATCATTGGGTTCAGCCTCCAGAGATTCTGATTTGGGGATCCTGAGATTTGTATTTCTTCCGGGTTCTCAGGTGATGCTGATGCTATTGGGACAGCACTTTGTTAGACCTTTTCACATTGAATGATGCAGCAGAGAGGGCAATTAGGAGGCTATTGCAGTACTGCAGTTGATTGCTGTTGGTAAAACTCGGTTGAATTCGGTATACAAAGCATGGCAAAAAATGTTCACATATTTAAATAAAGGAAAAAACTATTAAAATTGCTTTACTTAATATATACCAATAGCAAAAGATGAATACAGGTTATGTTTGATTTCTGCAGCTATTGGAGGTGGTAAAAGAGGTAACCATAGCACAAGAAGCAGGACTTGCTGCTAGGTGAGACTACTACATCTTCCCTTGTGTGCATCATACGCTGTACCATGCATCTCAAACTTATGAATGGGTGTAGTTGTTAGACATGTTTAAGGTTCTTTTACATACTTGGGCCTCCATTGTTGTACTTCCACGATGTTCTCAAATTTCAAATACCCCTTCAAAATGATTTTGTGCTCTTATAATGACAACTGTTCTTTTGCTATCCTGCATGTTGCAGGGTGGTGCTAGCATTCATTTGATTAACACCATCTTTTGAGCGAACATCATACTATACATTGCTACTATAATTCAATTCAGCTTTATAAAGTAATAGATGACATCTCTCAAAATGTGTATATGTTTCTTAGCACCCCTCATGTATTTTGAAGGTAGAGCCAACAAGATGCCCTAATAGATTGATTAGCTGTTGGTTTTAAGAGAAAAAGAAGAGTCAAAGATGGAGTGAACATTTTTGGTCTAACTAAAAAGATGGAGTTGCTATCAACAAAAACAGATGAAACCACAGTGAAATGGGTTTGTGAATCAGGAATTCAATTTGGTATGTGTTGAGTTAGAGCTGTCTTGTTAAAAATCCACTTGAAGGTATATGAAAAGTCTTGTCTGGAGCTATAACCGGTATTAAGTCGTGAGACTGGATGAATTTCCCCAGGGTTTACATATAGACAGAGAAAAGGATCAAGTCCTCCAACATCAAGACAAAGGAGACAGACTATATCCCATAGTAATATAGGAGAAAAAGTGAAAAGGGTGTGGTGTTCATGTGGAGAATGTGTATCAAGGAAGGTGAGATCAAGTGTGTCAAGTGCTATAAAAAGAACTAAAAATTGATAGCAATCTAACTATCTAGATGTCAGTAGTGACACTGAGATTTAAATAGTGAGGATAAAAATTTTATTGGTATAGGTTTAAGAGGAAAGGCTTGAACACAGTGAGAATAGACAACTTTTGAGCAGTTTTCCTCCACAGAGGAGAAAACAAATGGGAAAGTGAAGTGGGGTTAATAATTGTGTTTTCATTTCTTGTAAGATAGGAGAAATAACAGCATATTTATCTGTGAATGGGAAGGACAAAATCAGATTGTTCCTTCCCACCTAAAATCTTTGGGTAGGCAACTAACAATAACAGTGTCATATATATGTATGCCTGCAGCCGTACCACTGTAGCATCCAATCCCATCAAATCTCGGAAGCTAAGCAGGGTTGGGCTTGGTTAGTTCTTGGATGGGAGACCGCCTGGGAACACCAGGTGCTGTAGGGTTAGGAGAAGGACCCAGCAACCCACTCCCAAAAAACAACTTGACATTGAAAACCTATGAATAACAGAGAAGCACTAACAATACTGTTTCACCTGTTGTATGTAGGATTGCTATGAATCGGACACCGACTCTGCAACACCTAACAATAGCAACAACATATACATGTATGTTGAGAATGATGAGTGTGTGCAGATTAACTTTATTGGTTGAATGAATACTTCATTGTGATTCAATATTGCCATCTTAAAGGGATATTTCTTGAAGCACCAATATGAGAGAGAAATGAACATTAATAAATAGAGTCTAAGCAGATGTATAAGACTTAAAAAGCAGAAGAAAGATATTTTTCTAATTTACGTTTTTTAAATTGCTGTTTAAGAATACCAATTCTGTACTGATTTATGTTACTACACATTTACTAATGTATATGGAATTGTCATTTCATGTTTAGTGAGTAAATAAGCATTTAGCTGGATCCAAGAATACTACTGGGCTTCTCATATCCTAATTCTATGTTACTATAAATAGGGAACCTTGAGAAAATGAAATCTCAAAGATATTTTAAAACTTTCTGTGAATTCTCTTAATGTAGAAAATATCAAGAATTAATGAAACAAGAAATGGAAACTATTTTATTGAGACAGAAACAACTAGAAGAAACAAATCATCAGCTAAGAGAGAAAGCTGGAGATGTTCGTCGAAACTTGCGTGACTTTGAGTTGACAGAAGAGCAATATACAAAACTAAAAGCTTTTCCTGAAGATCAGCTTTCTATTCCTGAATATGTATCTGTAAGTGTCTTCTATCTTCTATCATTTAAAAAAAAAAAACTCCATATATTTTCAGATTAAAATTCGTCATTTTTGAAATTACGTTTGAAATATCCAGTAGCTAAATTATTTTATGAACCTTATCTGAGGGTGATGAGTGGTGTTCAGGGTCTTGACCATTGATCTCTAAGGCTAATCAATAAATAGGGCTCTGAAATTAATGACTGTGTAACGCACAGAAATGAGTTAATTTATAAACTAGTGGTTTATAATGTTGACAACATGAAAAACTATGGAGATGAACCACAGATGAGTTTTTGCCTTGGATTGGTGAGAGGTAGTGGCAGAGAGCAGTGTTGGTGTGATTATAAAGGGGTCCAGTGGGGAAGGACTTTGTGATGGTAGATTAGTTCAGTATTTTTATTGCATTATTAGTTATACAAATCTACATTTAGGATTAATCTATGGCATTGATCTCAAATTAATTTGGCATTGGCATCCCTTTATAACATAAAATTTATTGAAGACCCCCAAACAGATTTTGTTTGTATGGTGTATATTACCATATTAGAAATTAAAATTGAGAATTTTTTTAAATAAAAGAAGACCTGGGTGTGGTGGTGCATGCTTAAAGTCCTAGCTACTTGGAAGGGTGAAGCAGGAGGATCACTTGAGCTGGGGAGTTAGAGGTGGCCAGCCTAGACAACATAGCAAGCAAGACCCTATCTCTAAAAAGGAGGGAGAAAGAAAAAAAGCAAGCCCCATCAGCCTTAAGATCCATGATGTCATCGTCTGCCATGTAGCCACATGAGAGAATGAGAGTGAAACAGGAAAAAAGTCGTAAAGTTAGTAGGAAAATAGTTTTTATCTTGTGAATTCACTGAATGAAAGAATCTCAGAGTGGTAGGCAGGGTAGGAATCTCCAAACCACACTTTGATCACTGCTTGGCGTTGATAATAGATGTCATTTACCCTACAAGGCTTGGTATTTTTCATCTGTAGAAAGGTTAATTTAATAACACCACCTTTCTATTGGGATAATTGTAATGGTTAACTACAAATATGTATGTAAAATGCCTAGCGCATTGCTTCTTGTTGTTAGGTGCCGTGGAGTCAGGTCTGACTCATGCCACCCTTTGTACAGCAGAACAAAACAGGACACTGTGCCATTCATGTGATCTTTTTTTATGTTTGAGCTCGTTGTTGAAGCCACTGTGTTTCTTATTTTGAGTTGTGCCATATCAGCAAATGGAAGTCCCAGGGGCTTTATTCCTTCCCATCATTAAGGCTGACTCTTCTTTGAGGAGGCAACTTTTCCCTAGTCATTTACTGAATACCTTCTGGCCATGTTGAGGAGCACTTATTTTCTGTCACTATGTTTGACAGTGTTTCTCTACTATTCATAGGGTTTTCAGTGACAGTTGTTTCAGGAGTGGGCTGGCGGGTCCTTCTCCCTAGTCTGTCAGTCTGGAAGCTCAGCTGAAACCTGTCTACCATAGGTGGCCCGACCGGTATCTGAAATACCGGTAGCATAGCTTTCAGCATCATAGCAACACACAAACCCTCACAGCATGGCAAACTGACAGACAGATGGCAGTAACACATTGCTTAATACATAATAAACACATATTAAGTATTACCTACTTCTTTTTGCTGAAGTGTTGGTTGTTGTTCTTGGTTCTCTTTGGATTAAGGTTTTCAGATCCATGGGTTCACATGAAATGGACTGTTACCTTTGTGTCTAGCTTCTTATTTAAATAGGTCAGTTATACATTTTCTGCCCAAAGTATACTGTCTAATCATATATAACAAGTACTATCACTGAGGCTTTGTGTATACTAGATATAAAATATCCCACTGGTGGAAATTATACACATTTTTGCTTTCTAGTTAATACCCTTCTTTATATCTTTTGTTTTCATGGACAGTATTGTTCTAACTAATATCCACTGTATTAAGGGCCATCCTTAGAACTTGCCTTTTAACCATATATGGTGTTCTTGTGATAGTTATTCAGGAGTTTCAGATTGTATGCCTGTATAATAAATAATCCTTATTACTCTCTCATAACTCATTGATGCCTTCTTAGTTTTGTAGGACCTTGTTAGATTGAACACTTTGCTGAGTTAGGGCAGGCAGATTCTCCTGAGAAAATTATGAGTGGCAAGAGAAGTCTGAACTGAATGGAAATAGTGACCTGAAAGATACTCTTTATTGATTCATCCTAATTATCCCTTACACTGCAGTGGCATTTATGCAATGGAGGTAAAGAAGTATACAAACCAAACAAAAATCCATGCCATCACAGAGCTTACATTCCAGTGGAACAAAACAGACAATACCTTAAAATTTCAATATGTAGAATATGTATCTTATATAAGTGCTATGAAGAAAAAGAGCAAGATTAAAGAATATGAAGTTTAATTTTATAGCTATTTCCTTTTGTTTTTAACTTTTTCTGTTAGTTATTTTTAATGTACAAGTGAATGAATCTCATTATGACATTTCCATACATGTATTTAATTATACATTGCTCCTGTTAATGTCCTCCTTCCTCTCTCATGACCCTCCTCCCCATCTTCTCCCTCCCCACCAATGGTCTCCTTTCTATTCACATATATTTTTTGTGAGTATATCTATCTATGTATATACATCCTGATTTTTCCATAAGGGTAATATACATGATAATTTTTTTTCTTCCATTGCCATTTCTTCTTGCCCCTTCCCCATTTTCTTTAAGCCAGTATCTTTCCCTATGTAAATCCTGTCTGCTTTCATGATCTGTATGTTTTAATGATGAATATATATTGAAGTCTAACATCCATACGTGAGAGAAAACGTATCATGTTTATCTTTCTGGGTCTGGCTTAATTCGCTTAGAATAATGATCTCTAGTTCTTGTGTTTTCCAGTGAATGCTGTAATATTGTCCTCCTTTATGGGTGAATAAAATTCCATAGTCTATATATACCATAATTTCCTTATCCACTGATCTGTTAATGGACACAGGTTGATGCATAGCTCAGCTATTGTGAATAATGCCACAATAAATATGGATGAGCAAGTATCTCTGTGGTAAATTAACTTATATTCCTTTGGATATGTACCTAGGAGTAGAATAGCTGGGTCATATGGCAGGTCTATTTTTAGTTTTTTGGGGTACCTCCATGGCAGGTACCCTGCCCACAAAGGTCCCAACACTCCAGGGAGAGTAAGTGTGCAGAGAGCTTTCCCACCCCCGGGGATCACGAAATCACAGCATACTCTTGTTGTTGTTGTTGTTAGGTGCTGTCGAGTCGGTATCCGACTCATAGCGACCCTCATAGGGTTTTCAATGGCTGAGTGCTTCGGGATTGCCTTAGGAGTAGATTGCCAGGCCCTTCTCCCATTTTTGCGGTGCTGGGAATTGAACTCAGGACCTCAGAGACTGCAGTGCAGCGCTCTACCCACTGAGCTAAATCCCAGCCCCAGCATACTCTGGGAGTAGATGAAGCAGGAACTCAAACTCGTTTATTGGGGAGGAGGTAAATGTTTATATAGCATGAGACAAGAGTGGGGGTAGGAATTTAGCTAATCCATACAGCAGTCAACCTGATCACGCACTAAACTTTCACAGTGTCTCTGTCATGGACACTCAGAGATCATGAGCATGGAATTAAGCATAGTCAATCACTGCAGTTTTGGGTCCCGAATCAAGCAGTTACACTAAACAGCCTTCGGCGCCATCTTAGTGGCACAGCAAGTAATTGGAAAAGGAGGAGGAAATCCCCCATACCTCCATACTGATTTCCATAGTGGCTACACCAATCTGCATTCCCACCAGCAGTGTGTAAGGGCTCCTTTCTCCCCACATCCTCGCCAGCCTTTGTTGGTGTTTGTTTTGTTGATGGTAGTCATACTGACTGGAGTGAGATGGTATCTCAGTGTAGTTTTGATTTGCCTTTCTCCTGATGGCTAAGGATGTTGGACATTTTTTCATATGATTGTTAGCCATTTGTATTTCTTCTTTTGAGAAATCTCTGTTCAGTTCTTTTGCCCATTGTTTGGATACTTTGCTTTTCTGGTGTTTAATTTTTTGAGCTTTTTATATATTCTAGATATTTATCTCCTGTCTGATGTCTAGCTGGCAAAGATATTCTCCCATTCTGTAGGTTGTTTCTTCACTCTGATAATTATGTCCTTTGCTTTGCAAAGCTTTTTAATTTCATGCAATCCCATTTATTAATTCTTTCGATTGTTCCTGTGCTGCTGGGGTCCTATTCAGAAAATCCTTGCCCCATATGTTTTCCTCTAGCAGTTTCAAAATATAAGGTTTTAC